>CM031691.1:17992864-18100415 GCA_006182925.3 Reinhardtius hippoglossoides | reverse complement strand
CCCCCCGGGGAAAAAAAATTTTTTTTCCCCCCCTTTTTTTTCCCTTTTCCCCCCTTTGGGGGGGGGTTTTTTTTTAAAAATTTGACCTCATCTAGTACATGACCTTTGAACTCTGTCAGCGGAGGTTTGACCCTAACGAGAACTTCCTAGTGGATTTTGGTAAAGAACCCGGCGGTCCGGTTCTCGCCCACGAGCTGAGGTATCCAGGAGGAGACTGCACGTCCGACATCTGGGTGTGACAGCATCACATCTGTGTGACGTCTGCATCATTGAGATGATTCCTCTTTCTTCTTTTCGTTTCTCTGAACAGAAACATAGGCTCTTAGTTTTCTCTGAATAGAACTATCATGTCGATCAAGAGTATCTCCTGCAGCGCCTCCTGCTGCTCACACTGTAAACTCATGGTGTTTAAATAAAGTTCAGTGTCTCACATCTGTTTCCTCTTTTCACATGTGTCTGATAAAACACTGAACTGTCTGTATGTCTTTACTATAAATATATATTCACTTCATCAAACTCAAATCTTTCAAATCCCAGCCAATTCCAGTCACTACTGGTGTTCCCCAGGGTTCCGTCCTGGGGCTCCTTCTGTTTATCATCAAGGCAAGATGGCGGAGGGTGTGGATCACAGTCTGGCAGGTGCAGTTGTTCCACCTTTCCAGAAAAACCCTACTTGGCCAGATCTGCGCCTAATTAAAACCAAACTAATTCTATCATAATGGTCTTCTCGGAGGAGGAGACGTTGTGAAACGATATATGGAGTTTTAATAATAGATGATGATTGATGTCTTACCCATGTGGAGCAGCTGGGTTGCAGCCTCAACGTGCTCTGTACACCAATCTGAGAGTCCGGCAAAGTCTGCTGGTTTTCAACTCATGGAGCCATTATATATTGTAGCGTCACGGGTTGTCCCTAGGGGGGGCAGTGCAAAAGAGAGCGTACTCTGACCTCTGACCTCATCCAGTACATGACCTTTGACCTCATCTAGTGCATGACCTCTGACCTCATCTAGTGCATGACCTCTGACCTCATCCAGTACATGACCTTTGACCTCATCTTACATGACCTTTGACCTCATCTAGTACATGACCTTTGACCTCTAGCACATGACCTTTGACCTCTAGTACATGACCTTTGACCTCATCTAGTATGACCTTTGACCTCTAGTACATGACCTTTGACCTCTAGCACATGACCTTTGACCTCTAGCACATGACCTTTGACCTCTAGCACATGACCTTTGACCTCTAGTACATGACCTTTGACCTCTAACACATGACCTTTGACCTCTAGCACATGACCTTTGACCTCTAGCACATGACCTTTGACCTCTAGCACATGACCTTCGACCTCTAGTACATGACCTTTGACCTCTAGTACATGACCTTTGACCTCATCTAGTACATGACCTTTGACCTCTAGCACATGACCTTTGACCTCTAGTACATGGCCTTTGACCTCTAGCACATGACCTTTGACCTCTAGCACATGACCTTTGACCTCTAGTACATGACCTTTGACCTCTAGCACATGACCTTTGACCTCTAGCACATGACCTTTGACCTCATCTAGTACATGACCTTTGACCTCTCTCACATGACCTTTGACCTCTAGCACATGACCTTTGACCTCTAGTACATGACCTTTGACCTCTAGCACATGACCTTTGACCTCTAGTACTTGACCTTTGACCTCTAGTACTTGACCTTTGACCTCTAGTACATGACCTTTGACCTCATCTAGTACATGACCTTTGACCTCTAGTACATGACCTTTGACCTCATCTAGTACCATGACCTTTGACCTCTAGTACATGACCTTTGACCTCATCCAGTACATGACCTTTGACCTCATCTAGTACTGACCTTGAACTCTTGTCAGCGGAGTTTGACCCTAAACGAAACTTCCTTAGTGGATTTTTTGGTAAAGAACCCCGGCGGTCCGGTTCTCGCCCACGAGCTGAGGTATCCAGGAGGAGACTGCACGTCCGACATCTGGGTGTGACAGCATCACATCTGTGTGACGTCTGCATCATTGAGATGATTCCTCTTTCTTCTTTTCGTTTCTCTGAACAGAAACATAGGCTCTTAGTTTTCTCTGAATAGAACTATCATGTCGATCAAGAGTATCTCCTGCAGCGCCTCCTGCTGCTCACACTGTAAACTCATGGTGTTTAAATAAAGTTCAGTGTCTCACATCTGTTTCCTCTTTTCACGTGTCTGATAAAACACTGAACTGTCTGTATGTCTTTACTATAAATATATATTCACTTCATCCAAACTCAAATCTTTCAAATCCCAGCCAATTCCAGTCACTACTGGTGTTCCCCAGGGTTCCGTCCTGGGGCTCCTTCTGTTTATCATCAAGGCAAGATGGCGGAGGGTGTGGATCACAGTCTGGCAGGTGCAGTTGTTCCACCTTTCCAGAAAAACCCTACTTGGCCAGATCTGCGCCTAATTAAAACCAAACTAATTCTATCATAATGGTCTTCTCGGAGGAGGAGACGTTGTGAAACGATATATGGAGTTTTAATAATAGATGATGATTGATGTCTTACCCATGTGGAGCAGCTGGGTTGCAGCCTCAACGTGCTCTGTACACCAATCTGAGAGTCCGGCAAAGTCTGCTGGTTTTCAACTCATGGAGCCATTATATATTGTAGCGTCACGGGTTGTCCTAGGGGGGCAGTGCAAAAGAGAGCGTACTCTGACCTCTGACCTCATCCAGTACAACTTGACCTTTGTGAACCTCATCATCAGTCAGACATTGACCTCATCTGTGAGACCTGACTATCCAGTACATGACCTTTGACCTCATTATGCGCTGACTCACGTGACTTGACCTCTATTGACCTACTCATCCAGTACATGACCTTTGACCTCATCTAGTACATGACCTCTGACCTCATCAGTACATGACCTTTGACCTCAATCTGACTTCACATGACCTCTCTGACATCTTGATCCAAGTACAAATGACCTTTGACCTCATCTAGTACATGACCTTTGACCTCTAGTACATGACATTTGACCTCTAGTACATGACCTTTGACCTCATCCATGTACATGACCTTTGACCTTTGCACTAGATTTTATGATTTACTTAGCACTGGCCTACTGATCTGGTGTTGGTTGGAAGCTCTGCTCCCTCATCCCGGGGACCAGGGTGGGTTCCCCAAGCAGAGTGCGTCTGTCGGGACCATAGGGCAGAGAGGGGGTGGGGGGTTAGCTGCTGCCTGGGTTGGTGTCGACGCCGGGTGTCTCTCTGTACACAATAAAAATAACAAAATTAATAAAAGGGAAAGGGAAAATTGGCACTTAGGCTCTCTGACAAACAAGTATGCAGTTTAAAAAGGGGCAAGGAAAAAATTGGCAATGAAGATCTCTGTAAAAAATTTGAAAAATAAATAGAATAAACATAATAAAAGGGGCAGTGAAAGATTGGCCCTTAAAATCTCTGTAAAAGATAAAATAGAGAAAATATAAAAGGAAAAGGGTAAAATGGGCATTTTAAGATCTCAATAAAAGGGGAAGGGAAGTTGGCACTTAAGATTTCTGCAAAAGAGTAAAAAAAGAATAAAAGGGGAGGAAGCTTTTGGCAATTTTAAGCAAACAAAATAAAAGGTAATACATAAAAAACTAAAAGACAAATGGCGTGGTGCCCCTGGTGTGTGGGTCCCGGGTTTGAATCCCCCGAAGCCAGCCGTGTTGAGTTTGTGGTTCATGGTTGGGGGATTCCGAGGGAACCCAGGCAGCAGACTAGGTGGGATAAAAACAGAAAGCAATAAAACAAAGAAAACAGGGGGGATTTGAGGTTAAAACCAAAAAACGGGTGTAAAAGAGGGGGTGGAAGTGGGTTACCGGTCGTTGAGTCCTGTGGAGGTGATGGTGTCCAGTTTAAAAATCCACAGTTTTTCGGCCCTCTTTCTCTGCCCCGTGGTCCAGTGGTCGTTGGCCTCTAGACCTGAGATAATGATGTTCTTTATGGGGTGTACTTGAAAATGCGTGACTATGGAGGTGGTGAGTTTGCCTTCCCCAATGTAATACAGGTGCTGCTTAAAACGGGTGAGTATGCTGTGCTGAGTTTCTCCGATGTAGTGCTTATTGCAGATGGTGCATGTGATGATGTAAATCACATTACTGGTGCTGAGGGAAAATGTGCCGAGTGTGGGAAATGCTGTTCTACTGTGGGGGTTGGAGATGAATTTTCTGTTCTTGTAATGTGTGGTGTATGGTGTTTGGGTGGGGGGTCTATTGTCTGGTATTTGGACTTGATGAGTAGGTTGTGCAGGTTACTGTTCTTTCTAAATGCTGATACTGTCCTGTGGTTATGGAATGCCGGGTGTAGTGCTTGGGTGTGGGTGAAGTTATGTTTTATGGTGTTGTGGAGTGTAGTGACCTGATATGAAAAGGTGGATATGAAGGGTATTATGACAGGGTTGGTATCGGAGATGGTCTCGGAGTGGTCCCCGCCCCCAAGGTTAGGGTTAGGGTAAGGGTTGGGGTTAGGGTTAGGTATAGGGTTGGAAAGGTTAGGGTTAGGGGTGGGAAGGTTAGGTTAGGGTTAGGGTTAGGGTTAGGGTTGAGGGTGGGGTTAGAGTGATAGGTGGGGGGCGGGAGTGACTCCGAGGTAGAGACCGGGGGTGGAGCATTGCTGGAGCGAGTAGGAGCGAGAGAAGCCAAGGTGCTATTCTTTATCTGGCGGAGGAAACGTTTGGAATAACCTCTGGTTCTGAGGACACGGAAGAGGGTGGAGATTGCTGATTGGAGGTCTGCGGAACGGGATGATAGTCTAAAAAAACGATGATTTGGGATTTAATGATACCTTTAAATGTGTGTTTGGGGTGATAACTCTGTTTATGAAGGAGGGCGTGTGTGTCTGTTGTTTTAAAGTAAACTCTGGTGAGTAGTTGTGTGTATGTTGAATTACTTGCAGGGTCCAAAAAAACTGTTGTATCCAGGAAATTAACTGAGACCGGATCTATAATGTATTTAACCTTAATAGAGGGGTGGTGACTATTTAGTGTATTAATGAAAGCGGGAAATAGAGTGATGTTATGGTGCCAAATACCGAAGATGTCGTCCAGGAATCTAACGTAGATGAGTGGTTTGTGGGTGCACTTGGCCAGTGCCTCTCGCTCCCACTCGCTCATATAGATGTTGGCGTACGCTGGTGCGTAGCGCTGTCCCATGGCTGTGCCGTGGATCTGTAGAAATTGCTGGTTATTGAAAGAAAAATCGTTATTATTGAGACAGATGGTGAGAAGTTGGATGATTTCTTTGTCCGGTCTATTGCTGTCAGGGTTGCTGTTGAAAATGGAAGCTATTGCCTTTAAACCTATCTCTGTGTTGATATTCGTGTATAAACTGTCAATATCAATTGTGAATAAATGTGACTGGTTTGGCACAGCCATGGGTCGGATGATGCTAATGAAATGATAAGTGTCCTTAATGTAACTCGGGTGTTTGTTGGAAAGGGGCCCGAGGAAATGTTCAATGTATTCTGAAATATTATATGAAGTGCTACTACAATCTGAGACTATTGGTCTGCCGGGAGGAACTTCATAGGGGGTGGTCCAGGTTTGTGGTAGTTTGTGTATTTTAGGAAGTAGATAAAACTGTCTGGGGCGGGGGTGATCGGGACCAAATAGGTAGGTTTTTTGTTTATGGGAGATGATTTTATTGTTATACAGAGTTTGAATAATGTTACGGAGTAGTGATTGTGTTTGGATTTGTATGTCTGTTGGAATCGGTTTATAGTGATTTGTATTTGAAAGTTGTCTGTTTGCCTCCAGTAAATATTGCTGTCTATCCATGATGACTATTTTGGAACCTTTATCTGCCGGTTTTATTATGATGTTAGGTTTGGGTTAGGGTTAGGGTTAGGAGTTAGGGTTTAGGGTTAGGGTTAGGGTTAGGTTTGGGGTTAGGTTTGGGGTTAGGGTTTAGGGTTAGGGTTTAGGGTTAGGAGTTAGGGTTTAGGGTTAGGGGTAGGGGTTACGGATGAAAGCACATTGGAGAAGGAGATATTCTTGAATAACTTTTTTTGTGAAGTTGGTAGAATATCTTGACCCCCAATGGGCTATTATCCATAATCCTAAAGGGCACCCTAACTTCACCCCAGAAACCCCCAATACCAGCTCTAGACCAAATAACATAACCCAAAACACCAACGGGTGTGTACTTACCCCCTGCACAGCACAGACTATTTGTTAACACCGCAAGGTAACCCTAGTCTGGCCAGTCAGTGTTGTAGCATTTGGCACAGCCTTCTGGAAAGAGGCTACAAACTCATGGAGAAAATATACCGTACCACGTTCTCCCCAGGTCCCCCCAGGGATAGGAGCGGTCAGGGCCAGCCGTGATGTACACTGCTTCAGGACACTCCCAGGGTGTCCCACCCCCCGAGCACAGACTAAGTGTTGTCTTCCAAGCTAACCCAAGGGTAAGAAAAACCAAGGCCAGCCATGATGTACACTGCCTCCCTGGTCCCCCAGGACACATGCCAGGGTGCCCCCCCCCCAGAATCAACCTGGACCAGCCCCGACAAGCATTGCCTTCCTGGTCATCCTGATGTTTGACTCTGCCTCCTCTTAATGTACCTCCCTGTCATGAGGGAAGAGGTGACTTTTTTTTTAAAATTATTTATCATTTAATATTCGGTTCTTTTTTCATTTTTTAAGGTGTTGACCTCAAATAAGTGAAAGGATTTTTTTTTGAATGCATAATTTACTTTTTAAATCTTTTATCTTGTTTTGAGGGGAGAATCAGATCTGGGTTTGTTATGGCTACAGCCGGGAACAGAACCTGATGATTCCATTCTGTGGCTTTCAGCTTTGAACATTGTCCCATCTTCTCATCACTTTCATATCCTTTATTTTATTAGATCAAAGGCGACAAACTCATACAATTAATGAAGCTAAAAACACAGGAAGTATTCAATCAAGGGCTGGTCAATATGAATATGTATTTATTTAAAAACTAAGACAAATGGACTCATATTTAACAAATAACTGCACATTATATTTTTAAACTATACATTTCTTCTTAGAGTCCCTTGTTTGGCAGATCTTGTGGTGTCAATTTATGTGAATCAAGCACAAAGTCAAACACTTAATTCTTTATTTTACTTCAGCATCTGCAGATGGAGTCACACTTACAGATGAGCAAAGAACAGACGTGAGGTTTGTGTTCTTAGAACCCACAGGCCCCTCCCATTGGGTCATGTAAAGGTATATATTAGTCTCCTGGTGTCTTATCAGTGTTGGAGACATCCTGCCTTCACGTCACTGTGGACGACCCTTGGAGTGAGATCCCAACCATATAAACCTAATGTTGACCCTTTAGATAAACATCTGGTCAATTTTCCACAGCCATGTGCTCATGCAATATCACATAAACAAATGACACAGTTCCATTACAATCTGTTATGAGGTGTCCTTCTTGTTCATTCTATTCGGGAATCTTTCCAGTCCTGATTGTGCTGAGTCCTCTGAACAAGTTCCTTAGTCCCTGTTTCCAGAAGTGTTGGACCAGGTGGGTGTTGGCTCTGTAGTCATTTATAATGTTGACCAAAGTGACCCTTTCATTCGGCCTTAACAACAGAAAACAAGGAAACCCCCTCCTACTCACAAAGGATCTACATTTTATACTAATAGCAGCCACCATTATCTCTAGAGATCTTTATTCCTATAATTAACTGCTCTGATCGACTACCAGAGGATTAAGAACAACAAGTCCCTCAACTTCATAATCAAGGAAACAGGCCGTCAAATCCCCCACCTGGAAAGGAATTATTTCTGCACAGAGGGACCAGGTACATTGGACACCCAGATCGGGCCAGAAAATATGGCAAACATGCAAGGCTTTTTTAGGGTAAATCAACCCAGGAGGGGGACTGAACCATTAGATAAGGAGGTCATTAACCTATCAACCCACTATGACTTAATGCCAAACCAAAAAATAACTGTTAAAGAAAGGATTATCATTCGTACCTTCTTGGAACCAAGCAAATAGTAATAGACTCCATACTCATCAACCTTACAGAATAACATAGACGACTGAAACTGAGCGCCTACTTTGGACCAACCCCAAATCCAAGACCATTTCTCCCTAATCCCTGTGGGAAACAGCATCAGACAAATTACCACCCAAACAACTCACCCTAATCAAATTCGACCAGTCAAATCCCTGAAACAAGAATAGGACTCAACAAAGCTCACACCAGAAGAGGAACAAGATGGAGTGGACAACAAAAGCATCGTGATCAAACTGGCAGACAAAGGCAGTGCCACAGTCATGGACCGGAGCAAATATGTTCATGAAGCCCTACGCCAACTGCAAGTTACAACTTACTACATAACCTTAGAACAACCTATGTATTTAGAAACCGCCAAAATGATCGCCTAGATGTTGGACATCCTGCTAACCATAAAAACACTGAACAATAAGCAGATCTCCTACCTAAAAGAGGAAGGCCCTCAGACACCAAGGTACCATCAGACACCCTATTGTCTGTGATTGCAAAAGTGAAAGTTATGGCATCACCGAAAACATTGACTCCTTCCTAACCCTATTGTCAACAAAATACTCTAGCTACCTTAAAAATACACAGGACTTCATCCAACATATATGGAACCCTGTATGTTGTTCACAGCAGACGTCAACAGTCTCTACACAAACATCGACAAACCGTTAGGCAATGGAGCCATCCATAAATGGATGGAAAGGGAAATTATGCATATTCAATATTTAAGTCGAACCAGAAATGACTTCCACTTTAATGGACCTTAGTACCTTCAAGTAAAAAGCACAACGATGGGCAAACTATTTGCCCCAGCATATGCAAACGTATACATGGCAGATTGGGAGTAGACTGTCTTCCAGATACAAAAACAAAATCCCAATACTACTTTAGGTATCTGGATGATATCTGGGGCATCTGGACCTACTCCAAAGAAGACTTCCAAACCTTTGTAAACACCCTTAATAACCACCACAACTTCATCAAGGTGGAACCCTAACCCAGTAGGCCCCTTTCATGTGCACATGCTCAGATCTTAATGAGTTAACTTAACAAGTTTAAACCAGCATCATGTGACCACGGAGCCTGACTGTGGGTTGTCAGGTTAAGTCCAGCTGGACAAAGAGATCCTGGATATGTTGAGACCAGATCCAGGTTCAGCTGAGTCCCAGGTCCAGGATCAGCTGAGTCACAGGTCCTGGTTTCAGGTCCAGTTTCTGGTCCTGCTGTTCCTGTGGCTGCTGCTTTCTCTGCTCCTCCAGCAGGGACACTGGAGAGTCTCTCTGCTGCACCACCTCCAACATCTCCCCCAACATCATACGCTCCTCCAGCAGCTGCTGCCCCCCCTTCAGGTGATCTGAAGAACAGCAGCAGCAAGTCAGACAACACAGCAACACACACAAAACAACACCACGCACACAAAACCTGTCCTTGTACAAAGAAATCTTTCTTTACACTTACTTTAAAGTAAACTTATCAAAAACTAATAATTAAATTTCAACAAAACCAATCCGACTTAGAGGGGATATGTGAGAGTGGAGAGCTTTGATGGCGTGCGTGGGCCAGTGCATTGCCTTTGGATCCACATTTCTTCCAGCTTCTCCTTCCACTTCTCAAACTGTTATCACATCAATGTAATTCATATCCCATCAATACATGTTACTGACTTGACTTCTTCCCCGGAGTCCCTTTGCCCTATCGTCCGCAGATCCAGGGCCGCAGCTGTGGCCACATCATGGATTAGGCTCTGTGGATCGTGTATCAGAGATCATAATGGTGGATCCAGTATGGTGGATTCTGTATCGTGCTGGCTGATCGTGGTAATAAAGGCGGATCCTTTATCGTGTTGGCATCCGATAATGGTGGTGGACCACGACCGAGGTGGCAGCTGACGATGGATCCTAATGGCGGCAGTGGACAATGACTGTGGACTATAGTGGCATCCGATCTTGATGGTGTATCATGATCTTGCTGGCTGCTGACCATAGACTATGATTGCAGCAGGACTGCTGATACAGAGAGGAGTACTTCTCCTCAGATACTTGACCGTTAATGACATTAATCCACCAATTCACCTGTTTACCCTTATCAATGCTGCTAAAACCTTTATCTTGGTCATGTTTACACTTGACATCTGTTGCACTTCTGTCCGTCCTGGAGAGGGATCCTCACATGTGGCTCTCTCTGAGGTTTCTACCTTCTTTACCTGTTAAAAGGTTTTTTTAGTAGTTTTTCCTGACTCTTGTTGAGGGTTAAGGGCAGAGGACGTCTCACCCTGTTAAAGCCCTATGAGACAAATTGTGATTTGTGAATATGGGCTATACAAATACAATTTAATTGATTGATTGATTGATTTCAACTGCCCAGTTGATGGATGAAGCGGGGGGGGGTCATTGAGATAATTCAATAAACCCAAACCTAACACAACAAACCAACAACACACAAAACGACGCAACACATCAAACACAAAAAACACAGCAACATCAACACAAAAAAACGACACAACGGCGACACACACAAAATAACAAAAAATCAACACACAGAAATAAAAATTGTATTTAATTTTGAAATATTTAATAAAACAGAAAAAAGTTAATTTACCGTCAACAGCCATTTTCTCTCTGAGCTCCTGCTGCAGACGACTCTGACGATCCTCCAGCTCCAGCTCCCGAGCACTGAAACACAGGTCACAGGTCACAGGTCACAGGTCAACCTCTGGTGACCCTGAACCACACCACAGGTCAGATACTCACAATATGAGGAGTTCAGATTCATATCGAAGCAAAGAATTCTTCTGCTGAACGAGCTGGAACCACTGATGCATCAGAACCGGGTTCTCCACACGACCCAGCCCTGAGAGACAGACAGATCAGATTGAGACAGACAGACAAGTCAGAAACAAGGACACTGACAGTTAACATAGTATATATATTTGTTACTAACCTCCGAGATGAAGGTTGACGTCTTGACAGTCGATAGAGTCTCCATAGTAATCTGATAAGTACAGTGTATACATGTTTGTATATAAACACTGTATATTTATAGATGTAGAGTATACCTGTATAGGTACACAGTGTATCTTTATAAATATATATATGTTATATATGTACCAGCCTCTCCTCTCAGAGCTTTCTCCACCATCACTCCTTTCTCCTCCAGTTCTCTTTGTTTCTGTTCAACCTGCTGAAGACATCTCTGGATCATCTAAAACACAAACAACTTTATACACAACACAATCATCACAACTTTATACACAACACAATCATCACAACTGTATACACAACACAATCATCACAACACAGGGACGTGTCTGTCGTCAGTTGAACCTTTTGTCCTCCGGTAAACTCACCTGTGCCTTGTGAAGTCTCTTCTGTTGTTCCTGTTTCGCTTGTCGTCGAGCGGCTCTCTGAACTCGTCTGGTGATTTTCGTGTCCAGGTCTTCATCTTCGTCCTCTCGCTCTCTGTGGAACAAGGCCTCCTTCACGCTCAGACTGGACGGCTCCTTCGGCTCAACTATGACCCCGACAACCTCAGTGCGACAAGAGGACTGTCCATCAGAGTCCTGCAGGGGGAGTCTGTCCCTCCCAGAGTGTCTCTGGAACAACACAAACAGATGAGTGGACAGACACCAGGATGTTAGAGCCGAACAACATGCCTCATTACCTTGATGGCGTATGATCGTTTGAAAGCCAGAGCATGTGGAACATACAACGGCTGAGACGCAGGAAGAAGAAAGACAAAAAACAAAACCAGTCAAAGTGATTTAAAAACCATCAGGTCTAAATAACATGTGTACATCACAACACCTGTCAATCACAACATGTATCAATAACATGTACATATCACAACACATCCATCACATGTATCAATCACATTATTGAGACATGTATCAATCACATTATTGATCACCTCCTGTTCCTCCTCCTCTTCCGTTATTGTGACTCTGTGAATTTCAGACGTGAGGTCGAACACCTCCAGACGCAGCTACACACACCAGACATCAACTTATTGTATTCTGATTGGTTGAATTCTGATTGGTTGAATTCTGATTGGTTGTATTCTGATTGGTTGGTTGCTTACGTTGTTCCTGGGTTTTAGCGAACATCGTTGCAGCAGCGCTGATGATTCCAGATTTGACTCTTCAGTCAGACTTCCTCTCATATCTGGAGACAGGGAGTACAATTATTACATCATCACAAAGATCGCCATCTTTCTGAATGTGTGATTATGACATCATCACCTGTAGCTCTCCTCTGATTGGCTGTAACCTTTGTCTTTACTGGAGGTGAACTCCAGCCCCTCTTCTCCTTCTTCTTGTTTCCGGAGAACACCGCCCTCCACAGAGCTCTGGCTCCGCCTCCTTCCACCTCCATCTGTCCAGGGTGCGGAGCTTCCTTGAGCCCCTTCAGCTGGAGGAGGCCCTGCAGAGGGGTGGGGAGGTGATGTCTCCTCCTCCCCCTTTCTGTCTCTACCTCCTCATCAAACCCTGCCTCTGCTTCTTCTGACCACGCCCATGTTTCATATTGGGGGAGGGGTTTCTTCAATGGTAGTTCAGGGCTGATGTCATCAAAGGAGCCCCACTGTCGGGGCACAAGCTGCTGACTGGCTGTTTCCATTGCGACCACAGTGTCTCTGCCCTCATAGTGGGTGGAGTCAGGTATGGTGATAAAGGAAGCGGTGGAGGGCGTGGTACCAGGGGGCGGAGTCAATGATGAAAGTGTGGAGTAAGGCTCCACAGGTGTTTCCGACCCTGTGATGTCACTTCCTGCCACTGAGGAGATGCTCTGAGGGACGAGATTAGAAAACTCCTCCCCTGAGGTGGGGAGGGGTGATTAATGATTAACAGAATCACAGAATAAAAACCGGAAGAATGTTCAATAAAAGTGAATATGTATCTATATATGATCAAGTTAAGTTAAGGTTAAAGTTAAGATTAAGTTTAATAAGATGTTTTTTTGAATAGGTTCGGACCTGTTTTCCACACACCTGAGTGTACTCACACACTACCAGCAGGGGGAGACATACACAACACACACAGAAAAAGGATTCAAAGGACAGGTATGAAACTCACTGTTCTCCACCTCACTGCCTTCGTCATAATCCTCCTCTTCATCCTCATTTCTCCTGAGGAGGTGATGCAGAGTTTCCCTCAATGAAGCGCTGACCTCCACTGAGGTCACATGACCTCCTCGATCCTCTTCCTCGTCACTCCCAGACTCTGAACTGAAAACACATGTATGGAAAATCAATGGTTTCAGTAAATGACAAAGTTTGTAAGATATTTTTAATGTAACAGTTGAAAGTTTAGTTGGATTCTACTTTAAATTAAAAACAGGTCAAAGGTCGACGCCGTTGTCTCTGACCTCACTTCCTGTTTCTGCTCCACGTTCAGGTTGAACTGGTTCAACGTCTCCTCTGAGATCTCATGGAGCTCCGCCTCCTCGCAAAGCCCCGCCTCGGTCGAGCTTCGTCTGCAGTTTTCGAGCTCGATTCTCTCGGGCGTCGCCGCCATCACAGAAACGTCTGCAAACACGCCAGCACGGCCGCAAACACACACACACACACACAGAGACACACGCACACTAAAGCACAGTGATTCCAGAGTGAGGCTCCGAGGGAACAGCTGACAAATCTAGAAGAAATCTAGAGACGACCACGCAGGTGACAAGCGCTCACCTGACGAACGGCGGCGCTCCGCCCAGTCCTGACAGTCAGAGGAGGGGAGGGAAGGGCCTGAGCCCTGAGACGCCTATCAACAAAACAACACACCCCCTGAATCAATTTATTCATCATGACACAGATCCACTGATGAATAACATACACACTCACACAGTAAGTGTATGACAGTGGTCTGCGCTCTCCACACTGACATTCACACGGTGTGTGTGTGTGTGTGTGTGTGTGTGTGTGTGGTATGTTGGCTTTGTCTCTGTCCCTCTTCACACACAAACTGATAATCACATTAAGTTATCAATCAATGATGTTTCATGTCTCTGGATCGTTCAGCTCACTTTAACCCTGATGTCCGGACTGTGCGCGTCACATCATCTCATGTTGTGTAGCAGGTTTAAACATGTGTCTCTAAACTCTAGAGTATCAAACCAACTCAAAGTAAACATCAGTCCTCTACATGTCCTAATAACTTGTGATCAGTGTTTATTGTTAAAGTGTAAAGTGAGCGCAGGTCAGAGGAGGAAACAGACTGACACAGACTCTGACACAGACCGGAACTTTAATGTGCGTCTGTCCTGAAGCAGCGGTGTCAGAATTAGTCAGCGGTGGGAAGTCGCTAAAAAAATGAATGTAGCAGAAAAATTGAATCGATACAATACATTTAGGTGTGGAAATTTCCACACCTATATATATATATATATATATATATATATATTTGTAAGGAGACAAATGAAGTTAAAACACTTTATGTAGTTAATGTTATTTTAATAGAAAATGTCAGTCAAAACACTTTACAGTGACCATTTAGTCATTCTAACATGTTTCACTTGTTTTAACTTTCATTTGTTCACAGTGTCAACTTCGTTCATCACTTCACATTAGCTCAGAAAACATTGTGCGTTCTTACCACAGATGTTCGGTGTGAAGCTGATCTGTCAGACGCCGTCGGCCTCCTCCTCGCGGTGGTGGTGCTCAGACGACAGTCGTAGTGATGGAGACAGTAAAACTTCCCTGAGACAGTGAATGCATGCAGCATTAGGATAGATGGACATCCACGCAGTAGCGCCTGAACTGTAGTTTTTACATCAATGTTCAAATTGTTCCTGTCTCACACTTGGGTAACCCAAACCCTCCCCATGTGACCAATGAGCTCAACCCTAACCCTATCCCGAAGCTCAAACACACAATACACATATTGTACATAAAACTACACACCCTTCGTTTGTACTTCTATCTTAGTGAGGACACCCTTTGGCAAAATTCATCCCCCATTAGGGTTTCATCAAAATATTTTAACTAAACTACAAACCGTGAAGAAATATTTGCAGGTTTGTGTGAACGATGACGTATTTTCAGGAGTGAAACTAACCGGCGTGTTGGTCGAAGGTGTACGCCGACAGTCGGAGCGAGCTGCTGCAGAAATCACACTGGAAACAGCTGCGATGGAAGAACAAGCCCTCAGCGCTCAGACGCTCCATCACGTAGACTCTCTGCTGACAGAAGAAACAGACATCGCTGCAGCAGACGGGAAACTGAAGATACAAACAAAAAGAACAAAAGAAACACGTCAGTGGAAATTGAAGAAACAAGATAAAACAGATGTGTTTATTGTTCTCGATATTTTAATCATAGACACATAGTCAGCGGATTTTTCTGACGTCAGATTTCAAACCATCAATCAGTTCTCTTCTCAACATCTCGTCCCTCAACATTACACCGAATAGTAATTAACATAATCACATTTATTTTACTTCATTTTAACCATAGATTTCTTCCACTTGTTTTAAACGAGCTAACTTTCTAAAAATACACACGGAAAATGTTATTTGATGTTGTTATTTATGAATATGAAGGATATTTGAATAGATGGTGTTGCAGCTTGCCATAGAACAGAATCACCACTGATGCCACCTTCTAGAAACCTGTGAGGGTCTGAAGCTTCTTGCTCTAAACCTGCTTTGTTCATTATAGAACCTTCTCTGTGGTCACAGGCCACATTCTTCTGTGGCCCATTTTCATTGTAGGGTTCCTCAAGGCTCCATCCCAGCCCACTGCTGTTCTCAACATAAACAGTCAGATCAGTCAGAACCTGTCGCTGTGTCTCTGTTCAGGGGCCTCATCCTTCATTTGAAGATCAACTGCATCACAGCAGCAGAGCCAGTCTGTCTCATTCTCAAGTGTGTCTTTTCATCCCCAAGAAGTGAAGGAGTGGATTCTTCATGGCCCAACCTCTCCCAGGATTCATTGCACTTAAGTGACAAAAGCTTAAGTTTTCAAAGAGGTATTGGCAGCGGCAAGCAACGGTTGTTGGATTAAAACAACGTCTCACCTGAACTTGGTCAATGATGTAAATCTTCAGAAAGTCCCTCTGAGGCTGAAAACATGAACCGTGCATTTGTGAGGAATGATGATTTTGGGGAAAATCCGAAAACATCTGAGTCTGCTGTGATATTTGTACAGATTTTATAAAGGAGGAGGAAGTGATGTGGTTGTTCATCCTGGTGTTGTTATTCAGTGTCGTGATGCTGTGACTATATATTTTAACCATCTGTGACTCCAGGTCTGGTTAGGGTTAGGGTTCAAGCTGATCTCAACTCGTCTCTGATATAAAACTTGTCATCTGCAGATTCATCATGAGAACTTTCTGCCCTGAAGAGTCGACAATAAAACACAAACGACCCTGATATGCCCACAGTCCAGGTTAGAGTTCATCGTTTGCACGTCTTTTGAGAACAGGTGACAAACACAACACAGACACCCAGAATGCACTGCAGCATGGTACCTGCTCGTCCCTGATGAGGGCGCTCTGACACTTGATCTTCTCTTTGAAGCGGAAACTCATCTGTTCCTGTTGAAGAGTTCGTTTTCTCTGTAGAGACAAACAGATTCACACAAGGATCGTGATAGAAAATAATTTAAAAGCCAAATATCATATACAATCATCCTAAAATCCTGGAATCACAAATCATATAAATCGTTAATATATCAGATCAAATCTGAGACATGTTTAGTTTCATACATTGAACATTGGCTGGTCATGTTAAACATGATAGATCACTTTGAATATGTTAAAACATATAAAACATGTTAGAACATATAAAACATGTTCTACAAGATCTAACATGTTTTACATGTTCTACATCAGTGGTGTCAAACTCAATCACAGAGAGGGCCAAAATTTAAAACTGGAACTACGTCATGGCCAAACAGGGTCAACATTTATTAGACATGATAGACAGGATATTGGATAAAGTGCAATAAGAAAACATATTTAGGTAGACAACATTCTTCTTTTATGTACATCTGCCAGAGCCAGATGTACATATGATGAGACGAGTCCTGTGTGGGTTTTTGTTCATCTTCATCACAGAGAAAAGCGTGTGGGTGAACTTGACGGGGCAGGCACTGAGATCTTTGGAACGCTGGAAAAATTATTTAATAACACCAAATACTCTGGAGGTGAGGAGGGGCGCTCGCTCCGTGTGCGTCTAGCCGGGTATTGTGCACCATGGCACAGCCTATGGAGCTTTTTTCACCCAAAAAAGTGTGCGTCCTATTTCCCGGCAGGCCAGTTAAGATAGACATATGATATTTTATCGCGGGCCGGATATAATTTTACCGCAGGTCACTTTCGGCCCGTGGAACAATTATATCCGGGCCTTGAGTTTGTCATGTCTGTTCTACATGTTGATGGTGTAAATGACCTTGTTTCTTGTGGAAAATTAATGTCGGGGCTTGTGGACACTTGATGACAGCAAAGGAGCAGTATGGAGACATGTTATGTTTTTTAATTATGTCTGAAGCTTTGGTCACAAGTTACTTCAGCTGTATCAGATTCTGCTCTGACTCTGTTGACCCCTGAAACCCCAGAAGTGTTTTGTGGACTCAAGTACCTTTATAGTCATTGAACTTCTGCTATTGTTTTATATTAAAAAGCAATCCTAAATCTTCATCCATCTCTACTGCTACCAGACTTTACCGGTCTCCATGACGACGGCTGGGCAGCAGCATCCGCAGACTCTGAGGCTGGATGGACACTGGACAACACCTCCCCCTGCTGGTCAACAACAGAAATGATACAAACAGGCATTTATTTAAATTTCAATTCTCCGAGTTCTGCTGGAACAAACTGTCCATAAAGGTCATTAAAGGAACATTCCACAACTATTAGCCAATCAAGAAATGTTGTTGCTGTTGTTGTTGACGACGATCCAACGTCACTTAATTATTGATCAGAAAAGTCTCTGAACTCACCCGGTGAGGTGAAGCTGAAGAAGATAACGTCTGGTCAAGCTTTGCTTGCAGCTGATTGGCCATCAGACGAACTCTGGATCCAGTGGACATGCACAAAGACGCGTTATCACACACCTGTCCGTCGACGCCCCCGTCACATGACTGGGGAGGATAAAAGGAAACGTCAGGTTCGGACCTTTAAAAATGCTCTGAAGGTGTCGAACATCTGAGTAAATCTCAATTTGTTATGAACGTAGGGACGGACAACCTGAAAACATAACACCTTGATATATATATAGAGATAAATAGATAGATAGATAGAAAGAATCATAAACTGGTGGATGATATTTAGTTCTAATTTGAGGTTTTATTTGTGTGGAAGAAGACTTCAAACACTGACCTCCTGCTGCTCTTCACTCAGTCCACTGGTCTTCCTCCTTTTACCTGCAGCGTCTCTTAGCTCCTGTTGACACAGAGGCTGCGTTCAGCTGAATGTTAAACACATAAAGTTATAAACATTCAAACAGACAGAACCTTTGGGTTCGATTTCCTGGACGGACTGTGTCCGAGTCGACTGAGGAGGGAGGCAGGAGTGACGAGCGCTGACCTCAGATCTGAGCTCCGACTCAAACATCCTGAAACAAAAAGGGTTAGGGTCATTTTATCTTATTTCTGTTTGTTTATTAGGGAGAGGGAGAGAGAGAGAGAGAGAGAGAGAGAGAGAGAGAGAGAGAGAGAGAGAGAGAGAGAGAGAGAGAGAGAGAGAGACTTGTGCACCATCAGGTTTCAGCTCTGACGTGTTATAATGAACAATAAGAGTGTAAAGATGTTATTGATTATTAATGATTGCAGCAACAATTCATATAATAATATTAATAATAATATAATAGTGGGGTGTTCATTTTAATATGTTCTGGTTTAATAATCTGTTCTTGTGATTTTCTGACTCATTCCTGTGGCTAAACAGTTTTTCAGAGCACAGTGTGGTGCACTCACCAGCAGGGGGCGGTGAATCTTTGAGCAGCTGGTAGAACTGACTCAGGTAAACGACCATAGATAGAGAGTCCGGTTCTCCGACCGACAACATTTCTTCCACCGTCATCAAAGGAGAAATCCCCAACTCTTGTTCTGCGACATCAAAGCCCAGACGAGTGTTTTCTTCTACCAACGACTCATCGAGAGCGTCAAAGTCTCTGAGGACAAACAGGAGGCAAATCAGCGTTCAGTAAATGACGGCAATCGTTCTAGAGATGTCAGAGGATCAATCAACGATTTTTAGCTATAATGAATTATTATCATTAATTATCGTTACATGAGATCGGGTCGACATCGGTGGATGACAGCACACACAGCGAGGCCACTCTTCCAAGAAGTAGTCAGGTCAGTCACAGCTACGCCCCGGTAACCACGCGTCTGCTCCTGACACCACGTCAGCAGCTGATTAGTCTGAGGCGCGGACTCTGTCAGACGGCAACCAGACACAGGACCAATCAGAATAAACTGCTGTAAAATAGGAGGACTAATTAAATCGAATCAACAGGTAGGCTGGAGGAGTTAGGGTTAGGGTTAGTGGGAAGTCAGTGTGAAGTGGGAGGATTTTGTTGCTGAATGGGAGGGGGTTGTTTTTGAGGGTGGGTGACCCTAACCCTAACCCTTAAAGTGGGAGGGGTTTAAATACTTCACCCTCTCTGAGTGTCCTGGGCATATGGATGATGTCACCACAGTTTGCATTAAGCCCCGCCTCTTCTCCAGTGTCCAGCAGGTGTCTCACCTGAAAACACATCATCCAATGATGAGATTGGCTGGCTGTGTGGTCAGATGAGTGTGTGTGTGTGTGTGTGTGTGTGTGTGTGTGTGTGTGTGTGTGTGTGTGTGTGTGTGTGTGTGTGTGTGTGTGTGTGTGTGTACCTGGTCAGGTGTGATGCGGTGTGTGTTGACATTGATGTAGCGTGTCGTTGGATCCACAGAAAAAACACTGATGTTCTTCTGCATGTTCTCTGGAGTCGTCTGAGGGAGGAGACGATACAAACTCTCTCTGAAAGACAAGAGATGTCACCAAGTGAGTGTGGTGTGTGTGTGGTTTCCATGAGTGTGTGTGTGTGTGTGTGTGTGTGTGTGGTGTGTGTGTGTGTGTGTGTGTGTGTGTGTGTGTGTGTGTGTGTGTGTGGTTTCCATGTGTGAGTGTGTGGTGTCCAGGTGTGTGTGTGTGGGTGTGGTGTCCAGGTGTGTGTGTGTGGTTTCCATGTGTGAGTGTGTGGTGTCCAGGTGTGTGTGTGTGTGTGTGTGTGTGTGTGTGTGTGTGTGTGTGTGGTGTGTGTGTGTGTGTGTGTGTGTGTGTGTGTGTGTGTGTGTGGTGTCCAGGTGTGTGTGTGTGTGTGGGTGTCCAGGTGTGTGTGTGGTGTCCAGGTGCGTCCTCTCACCTCTCAGCCAGGACGTCCAGCGGAGCTCCGCCCTGAGACCAACTCCTGATCATCCAGGCTGAATCTAGAGCCGCGAGGAAACCACGAGCTACACCTGTTCCCATTGGCCAGAAGGGCTGAGGGGGGCGGGGGCAGAGAGACAGACAGAGACAGGTTTACACACTTTCTGTCGCTCCACCTGTCTCACCTCTGCCAGAAACCTGTCTCACCTCCAGCAGGCTGTCCCCCACCAGTGTGACAAGCAGCTGGTGTCCCTGGCGTTGTCGGATCATGCCGGCGTTCTCAGATGCGTACATGCAGGTGAAGTCAAACATGGCGACGTCAGGCTGACCATAGTGGTTCATGGCGAAGTCTAGAGACGGCAGCTGGTGATTTGTGGAGAAGTTGGCAGCCTCGCGGGCGTACACCTGCAACGCATGATGGTCCACATTCCCCCGTGAAAGGAGCTGCTCAGTGTGAGCAAAGTCCTGAGGGAGGAAAAGATTTTCTCTTATTTCAGACCCGCCTGGTTTTAACTCCGATTCCTCTCTGATGTTTAAAGTTGAACTTTTCGAAATATCTTTTTCAGATTTCCATTCGATTCCGTGGTTGTCAACACACGTGTGATGATTGTGACGCCACCAACTGGATGTGTCAGTCTTCAGTGTGTTTTGTGTCCAGGTGACTTTTACCTGTAGAATGACTCTTTTCTCCAACAGACTCTGTTTCTTCGCTGTCATCACAAAGTAGTGAGTGTCGTCTTTGTAGTAGACAATGTTCTCCAGGTCGATCCCTGAAACGCTCATATGTGAGAACAGTAACAGAAATCTTTGTCATGAATTTAATAAAAAACATAATAAAGCGTAATTAAAACCTGTTTCCTGTCGAAGCTCCTGGAAGAACCTCTGGTTGAAGATGAAGGCGACTCCGCTGAGCTCCTCCACTTTGGCCTCAGCGCTGGTGTTTCTGTTTTTAAAGTTGGCCGTGATGGCGATGGCGAGTTTCCCTCTGAACTCTTTACGTCTGAAACCTGTTAATCACGGACACGTCAGGAGGACCCTCCTCTGTCCAATCAGAGGACGGAATCACTTTAACTCGACTTTGTTCGTCTCAGCTGGAAACGTTTTACAACTTGACTCCTGTTTTTGTACCTGGCAGCGTGTTCCTGCGTCCATCCGCTCCAACGATGACGTCAAACTCCAGATGATTAACAGGATGACACTTTGGATTCACCTCCATTCTCCAGCCGATCTCTGGAAAGGTGAACAGGTAAACGGGTGAACTCTGTATACAGATCATCAAAAATGTCTTATCTCTTGATCAAAATAACGTCCTCACTGCGTCTCTGGTCGTCTGGCGGCTCCACCAGGTTTTTAAATTCCACATTGACGTGAACTTCTACCCCCAGGAGTAAGGCGACCTTTAGCAGGACCAGCTGCAGCTGACGGATACCTGAAGAAGAACACAGGTGGCGCTGATGAGCAGATCCAGCTGCTGTTGTCACACATGTGTAGCAGATCACTGACTCACTGATGTGGTCGATTGAGCTGGCGCAGAACTTTCCGTAGAACTTTTTGGCGCCAAGGCCCCGTAGGTCATGGATGGTGAAGGGCCACAGGTGGAGAACGTTGTTCCTGGAGAACGAGTCTCTCTTCTCCAGCAGCACCACCCGAGCTCCCATGAAGCTCAGCTCCACCGCCGTCCTCAGACCGCACGGCCCCGCCCCAATAATCACACACTGACCAATCAGAGAGAGAGAGAGAACAGTCAAAGAATCAGAGAGAGAGAGAGACAGAAAACAGTATAACTTTTATTACATCTTTAAAATATATAATGTCAAACAACGTATATAATGTCGATGACGTTTATAACAGCAATAACTTATATAAACTGTACCGTTGTATTGTTGCAGACCCGGGCCCTCAGATACTCCTGCTGTGCGGCCCTTCGGTCCAGCTTGGCCCACAGAGCGTTGGCCCTCCAGTAATTGAGGCGGCATTTGATTGGTCGGTACAGCGGCCTCTCCGCGGTGCTGGTGTCCATCTGCAGATGTTCACACAACTGGCCGAAGGTTCGCAGCACCGCCCTGCAGGTCGACGCCGACACAAACTCATCAAACAGCTCCTGAGCTCGACATTCTTGGTAAGGCTCGTCTCCCATGGTGACCCTGGAGGGAGCAGGGCACCATGGGAAGGGCGTCACCTGTTGATGATGTCACAGACAGACTCCAGCTCGCCTCCTGTAAACATGTTGTTTCGGGTAAAGCCAAATCACGTTGATCACCCCCTGGTGGCTGTCTGCAGTATAGGCCACAAAGTCCTCCTCCATGTTAGCAGATGGGACATGGACCAAACTTAGCCATAAACCACATGCTTAAGAATTTTATGGGACTCTGATACCATGACTCCACCCCATGATCAGTACCCACACACACACACGCACGCACGGCAGTTCGTTCGTAACACTTTAACCCTAACCCCCCATCTGCATGCCAAAGTGTCCTGGGCAAGATGATGAACCCGAATTGTCCCTCATAGAAAAGAAGTGCTGCTAATAGATGCACCGTGTCAATTGTGTGTGTGTGTGTGTCCCTGTTTGTTCGAATATTATTTCTGGTGTCATGGTGACACCTCATTATACAATAAAGTGTGTGTGTTTACTCACGTCTCAGAGCTGCGCGAGCGTCTGTTCACCTGAATCCTCGGGTGCTGCAGCAAATCCACACTAATCTCACCACACACGCACACACAGTGTGGTAAACTCAAGGGGCGGGGTCAGGGACAGTAGGCCCCGCCCGTGAGGCAGACAGTAATCTTGGTTGGAGGTGATGAGATTAACAGAGCAGATCAATCTCCATCATCATTTCACCTTCAGCGTTCACACCATAGACTGTGGTCTACACACAGCAGCGCCACCCTGAGGCCGCCACACGTTCTAGTCTCAGCTCTGGGTGAACCAAACACCTGAATTTAAAGAGACAGTACGCAGCATTTCGTCTCTGTTCATTAAGTCATAAAGATGATGATGATAAAACTAAACAATTTGTTCAACCTACAGTTTAGTTATGAATAATACATGTTATTTATACAAAATAAACATTTAGTATTCATCAAAACAAGAGGATTCAATTATTGTAAAAAAAATATATCACTATTGTCAGATGTATTTTGTGGTTTTTAGGATGAAATTATTTTAGAAATTGTTATGACTATGAATTTTTTTTCTGTTTGATCTTTGTCTTTTTATTTTTATTATTCAATTCAAACATTTTCCAGGCTAAATAAATACAAAATTGAAATTGTGTTGACAGTTACACAAATAACACCTTAAACATTGAAAATGTACAATTTAATTTATATTGTAACACAAATACATAAACAATCTGCAGAACAATCAATGAAACAAAGGAAAAAAAACTTTATATGTATAAAGTTCTGTAACAACAGTTAGTTCAAATAATAACTGAGAATATACTTTAATACAAGTATTTGCTATTAACCATTATATGATTCCAATAAACCCAAACCTAACTGTTAATGATTCTATTTAACACAGCCCATTTATGTCATGTAAAATGTCTTTTGTTTTTTTTACTTTTATTAGAACAAGTTCCTTGACAGCGAGTCTCACACAGCATGTCATACAATATTACAAGTGTAGACCAAATAAAAAGAAAACACAAATGGCAGAAGGGTTATCCCAATGGGTTCACATAGTATTCACATAGTTTCATATTCAATCCCGCTTGCCCAGTCAAATATCAATAGAATGTTCATTTTAACAGATACATCATGACAGGTGTCCATTTTGCTAAGTAAATCCGGAGTCGTAGGCTTGCAGTTTAACTTTCCATGCAATTCACAGCCTGGAGCCTCCTAACCCTAACCCCCTAACCCTTTACTGTGATCATTTTGTGGGCAATTAACATCATAGCTCTGATCATATACAATTCGTTTTTCCCTAGCCCCCTTGAAGGTGTAGTTCCCAAAATCAGCTGTTGTGGGTCAATCGAACTGTCTAAGTTCAAGATCTCACGTATCTCCCTCTTCACCTCCTCCCAGAACTTCTGCAATTTAGGGCAATCCCAGAAAATGTGAGAAAAGTCCCCTATTAGACCACAACCTCTCCAGCAGAGAGGGGAATACTTCTTGTCATACTTAGCTATTACTATGGGTGTTTTAAAATATCTCATTCTTAGGGTTAGGGTCACTACTTAAACATTTGTGCCAGGACACCCAAGAGCTTTCCCATTCATCATCTGCAATAATGGTGTTAGCCATTAACCCTTACCTTTTATATCCAATGTGTCAATAGATGTATCCATATGAGTTCTACTGTATAAACAGGATATTATATGTTTTGTTTGAATTCGATTCTCAGCTATCTCCACCCAGTACTGTTCAAAATTGCCTGGTGTTTCCTTAATTTTGTCCCATTCCTTGTGTGTGGTCAAATAGTGCCGAAGTTGGAAATATCGGAATAGATCATTAGTTTTAATACCATACTTTGCTTGAAGTTGTGCGAAAGCCCTGAGAGTCGTTCCTTCAAATAATTGACTTATTGTGGTCAAACCCTTCTCCGCCCATCTACCAAAACCACTGTCTAATTTAGCAGGCAGAAAATCACAAAGAGCAGCTATTTTTGTTGCCCTAGATACAGATAACGGTAGGTTTAATACCGGTCTTATTGTCTTCCAAACCTTTAAAGTATACTAACCCATTCATTTTGTATCCTGAGTTTACGCCTTGCAATTGTCGTCAGATAGAGGAGGGCTGAGAGTGATGTGTTTACTGAACTTTGCTCTATATGTACCCATTTTGTATCCATATCCAATCTCATCCAGGAGACCAGTACTCTAAGTTGTGCTGCCCAGTAATAACTTCTGAAATGAGGCAAAGATAAGCCGCCCTTCTCTTTATGTAAGCAAAGAACTTTGAGTCTCACTCTAGGCCTCTTGTTCTGCCATATGAATCGGGAAACCAGCCTATCTAAGAGCTTAAAAGTAGATACCGGGACAGCAATAGGAAGAGAACAAAAGAGAAATAACAGCCTTGGCAGAACATTCATCCTAATGGTTTCTACCCTCCCAACCAAAGAAAGGGGAAGCATCTCCCACCTTTCCAAGTCATTTTTGATCTGGGAAATAAGTTTGTCATAGTTTGCGCTGTATAATTTAGAAGAAATAGGAAAATCACCCCCAAGTACCTAAAGCCCCCCTTCGACCATCTAAATCTCACAAGTCTGTCCAATTGTGTAGGCCAGTAAAATGTTTTTAACAAGCATTTGAATAAAATATTTGATCTGAAGCTGAAACAGCAGCGTTTCTCAAATGATCCTGATTTTATTAATAAATTAATAAATTAATTTAATTTAAAATAAAAACACTTAAGCTCAGTGACATTCAATTTCTTTACAATAATATTACAAACAGTAACAGACGTTTCGCTTGGACGTCATCAAGAGTTTTGCTGGAAAAAAATTATAAATGGTATTATTACTTGAATGTGTGTTCAGGAAAAAAGACAAAACAAAGTTTATACAAAGTGTTTCTCACCAGCAGAGGTCGTCCTTTAGTTTCAAAGGGCAGCAGAAAGTTTCCCACAGCACAGATGACACAAGTCACAGCAAACGGAGTGAGTGCCAGAATCACTGACTGAGACATCAACACCTGAACGCACCACATTCAATTGATTATTGTAATAATTATGCTGACATTAGCTGTTAGCTAACATTCGCATTATCTCAAACATGGACCCACCTGAGCCATAAACGGCGCGATCATTCCTCCAATTCGACTGAACGACGTACAGAAACCCATCCCCAGAGCCCGAGCCACAGTCGGATACACCTGAGAAACGAAAACCAACTGTATCCTGAGACCTGATCAACAAAAACCAACTGAGTAAAAAACAGCAGTAGAACCAGTGTGGACAAACCTCAGCCGTGTAGATGTAAATCACATTAAAGTTCATAGAGACCAGAGAACGTAACAGGAACAGCAGCACTGTGAAGCCAAACCTGGACACAGAGACAGAGACAGAATGACAGACTGGACCGTTGTCCTCATGACCCTGGACAGTCGGACTAGATAAGCAGAGAAGAGTGTGAGGTTCTTACATGGTGGTGCAGATGTTGACCATCATGAACAAAATGGCCGACAGCAGCTGCAACACCGTCAGAGTCTTCCTCCGTCCCACCACATTCAGCAGACAGATGTTTAACGGGACCACTAGGGGGACAGAGGAGGAGAAACCGTCGTAATGAAACATCCTAGAGATGCCCTGAACTTCGTCTGAACTAATTTTGACTCACATGCAACCTCTCCCAAGCAGCTGATGAGCAGAGTCTGGTAGTCACTGAATACAAAGGGGATGCAGTAACACAGTCCGTCCTCCTGGCGGTGTTTGACCTGATGTTCCCGGTCAGCGTCCATCACACACAATAAGTTTTTTTCCAACAGCTCCGAACTGCTCAGCACCGAGCCATAGTACGCGAAGGATGCCACAAACCTGACGGATGAAAGACTAAAGGTCAGAAACTAAAATCTGATCCTGTATTTATTTAACTACAGGAAGTCAAAATACTTTTAGTCTAAAATGCTTATTTCAAAATAAAAGTTGTCAACTGTAAGATACATTTTGAAGCAGAGCAGTCAGAGGTGACATCACAACTTTCACTATGGTTACACAGCAAACTTTCTGCAGTTCACACAGAACAGAGTGAAATGAACAGTTTCAATGTTTATCTCACAAACTGGGAACTTTGCAACACTTCCTGTAGCCTACTGCTTCAAAATAAAAGCACTCCAGCATTTCTGTTGACTGAATCCAATCCTTTATTTTTAAAAGGTTATTATTGTGAAATATTTGCACTAGTGGAAAATGCACAGCTTCATACTGTATAGTACTGGTATTTATTTAAGCACACAGTAGTACGTTTATACAAGGAAGTAGTATAGTTTTACCAGAAAACTCAGAAAGGCTGTAGTTGTATTAAAATTTAACGTAAAGAACTTCAGGTAATGGGCAGTAGTCGTTTTTTATTTATTTATGGCTATTTAATGGTAACCATGTGTAAAAATAGCTCTGACAGTAGCACCGCAGCCGGTGTGAACAACTGAAAACAGCCACACGCAGCAGTTCCGCGGCCGATCTGCAGCCGCTGTGCCCCTGGCGCTACGTCACTCTAGATCGACCTTCCTCCTAATTTTGCGCTGAAGAAGGGGCGGGCGGAGTCATCCAGCAAAAACAAACATGGAAGACAGCTGTGACGGAGGTAGACAGTGGACAGTGAGGTTTGGGGTGAAATGTCTGTACAAGCAAGACTTGAGGAGTCGTATCGTAGCTAGTCTGTGTTTGACTTTGAAAGCCTATAAAAATAAGTGCGTGTGACGTGTTGTTCTTCTTTGAGTCACAGAATAAGTTTTATTATTGTAACTCTCCATAACCACTTCACTCCGCCCTTATTTAAACTTTTATTAAATAAAATTTAATCTGGTAAAATATTTCAATAGGATTTATTGGATTAGTTTTAAATAAACTTCTTCTGCAAAATATATAAATTAAATATCATTACCAAGAATACCACAGCAGTAAAGACGTTCTCCTGAAAGTAGAACTAACCAGAATCCTCCAACTACCTCGTTCTTCCTGAAACACAAACATATATAACATAGCAATAATAACAACATCTACTAATAACCTGACACACCTTTAATAACTATTAAACCTCTAAACGAACCTCAGCCGCCTCGACAAGCCGTCCTGGGGGAAGTGATACACGGTTCATTTTGGCGATCCACTGCAGAGTTTTAACGGCGGCCTGGACGTTTCCTGCCGACACGTTGTAACGAGCTGATTCTGGTATAAACTGAAACAAATCCATACAATCAGTTTTTGATCCCATGATTTCAAACATTAACATGCATCTTCATGTGATGGTCAGTTAGTACTGGATCTGGTGGATTTAACTTTATATATACATGTATATATAAACAGCTGCCGGAAGGAAGACTGACCTTGAAGAGGAAGATGAGGATGATACTCGGAGCCACAGAGATTCTGATCATCCACCTCCAGCCCAGAGTCGGAACCAACAACATCCCCAGGATGATGATGAGCATGGAGCCCGTCATCCAGAAGATCTGACACACACAGAGACAGAGAGCATGCTGGGATACGTCCTGACAACAGACACGGGTGTGATGTTTCGCTTCAAACTCACGGAGGCCAGTGGCAGCAGGTACGCTCGATACCTCGCTGGAATAAACTCCGTCTTCAACACGAACCTGAAAATCACAACCACATTTAAAATATGATTTTTAATGGTTATAACTATTTAATGGTTTGTTAACTACATTAAAAAAATTACATTTTCCACCACAAACAAATGTTTAAATTCACAGAACTTTAATTAAATTTTTTAAATGGTCGTGTTTAAATAAAAGTTGAAATTCGGACATGAAAAATAATCAGTTATTAAATGTTATGTTAATGTTACCATTTTTAAATCAATCAATTAATTCAAAGAGAAGAACAATGAAGCAACATAACTTAGTCTTTGATTCTCTTCAACGTCTTGGTAGAAATTTAATAGAAAAGTTTTTATCACATGAAATAGATTATATTTTATTGGGTTATATATATAAATCATTTTACTGTGGAGAAAAAACTAACATTAGAACGACAATTCATTTTAAATGTGAAACAGTGACTGACAGCTGCTGCGTCATGTGACATCACTGATTTATTCACCTCAAGTCACTGTGTGTGAGTGAGTGAGTGAGTGAGTGAGTGAGTGAGTGAGTGAGTGAGTGAGTGAGTGAGTGAGTGTGTGTGAGTGAGTGAGTGAGTGAGTGAGTGAGTGAGTGAGTGAGTGAGTGAGTGAGTGAGTGAGTGTGTGTGTGTGAGTGAGTGAGTGAGTGAGTGAGTGAGTGAGTGAGTGAGTCAGTGTGTGTGAGTGAGTGAGTGAGTGAGTGAGTGAGTGGTGAGTGAATGAGTGAGTGAGTCAGTGTGTGAGTGAGTGAGTGAGTGAGTGAGTGAGTGAGTGAGTGAGTGGTGGTGGTGAGTGGTGGTGTGGTGAGTGGTGTGGTGAGTGGTGGTGAGTGGTGGTGGTGGTGTGTGTGTGGGTGTGTGGTGTGTGTGTGTGTGGTGTGTGTGTGTGTGTGTGGTGTGTGTGGTGTGTGTGTGTGTGTGTGTGTGGGTGTGGTGGTGTGTGTGTGTGTGTGTGGTGTGAGTGAGTGGTGTGTGGAGTGTGTGAGGTGAGTGAGTGAGGGTGTGTGTGGTGGTGTGGTGTGTGGGTGGTGTGTGAGTGGAGTGGTGGTGGTGGTGTGGTGAGTGAGTGAGTGAGTGAGTGAGTGAGTGTGTGTGTGTGTGTGTGAGAGTGTGTGTGTGTGTGTGTGTGTGTGTTGATCAGCTAACCCCTGCGACACTCCTGCTACGCCACAGCCGACCATGCTGCGCAGGAAAATGAACCAACCGTACGACGGAGCGAAGGAGGTGAGGAGGGAGAAGTAGGCGCTCCACACGAAGCCTCCAAACACCACCTGCATGCACGGACACACACACATACATACACATGGTGCCGCCAAACATGATGCGTGTGTGAAAATACTGAGACGTGTTTGACCTTCCAGCGTCCGTATCTGTCGGCGACGTATCCACTGAGAACGCCACAAACCATGAAACCAAGAAACACCATCTGAGAGAAAACACACACGTGTATGTCCAGTACTGGTCGTCACGACAACACATAGAAACCTGCACAATATCATCTGATTTTCAACCCAATGAAATGAACATTTTAAAAAATGGTGGGAAAGTTTACACACACTAAAATCAATCAAAGAAAAAACTCACAGTAGAGACGAGCGCCACCTGCCAGTCTTCCAGACGCCACTCACAACGAATCTCAGGAGAAACGATGGCTAACAGCATGATCTCCATCGCCTCCAAAATCTACGCACACGCACAGTGAGTTGAGGTGAATAATTAAGTGACATACACCTGATACCTGCTCTCTGACACCACTGAGTGTGTGTGTCGAATTAGTGACTCACACTTGCGCTCCCCATGATGAGGAAGAGGAGGATGTGAAAACGACCAAAGCCGATGGTTTCAACAGCATCTTCAACCGTGAATGTCTGATCTGCTGCAAGACACACAAACACACAGTCATGTTGCTGCCACCTTGTGGTGATAGGTGTGATGTGTTGTTTCATGTCATAGTCAGTGATCTGAAGCCATGTTGATCAGATTTATTGATTATTGATCTCACTCACCATCGCTGCAGATCTTTGTACCCTGCTGGTCCTCTGGAGGTTTCTCCTGCAGTTCCACCTCCTGCAGATGGATGGCACTCACCAGCTGAGTCTTCATGTGATCATTCATCCTGAAAACAAACATGTTCTCATCATGTGTTCATCACTTTGTAGTTTGAGTGAACTGAGCCTTTAAATTCAGATCCAACATTTTAAGTGAACATTCAAGTTAAAATGTGATAATTGTTATTCTTTACTTTATGTCAACAGATAACTCCATAACAACAACACTGTTAAATTCTTATTATTAGACAACCTGCACTCATATACTTTTTTAAGTCATCAACACGTCTGATTGGTATTTTCTAATGACCCACTGATGGATCAGTGAATTTCTAATTTATAGAAACTATATGGAGATTAATTAGGTTTTTAGACTCACTATTATTGACTGATTTCAAATTATCCGTTTTTTAATCATTATTTTATTTGTTAAATGTATATAATTGTTACTGGTTAATGATCCGATGATTGTTTTAGTTCTTTTAAATCTCAGTTTGAGTAAAGTTCATTAGGGTCATTGATTCTGTTAACTTCAACCAAACTCCATTAAAAACTCTGAAGATTTAACATTAGAAAACTGAGGCTGTGACAGCTTCACAAAACTAGATTTTACTGAACCAAAGTGTTGACAGTTAATAATTTTAGAGCCGAATTCATTTAAAGACTGTTAACAAATATTCCCAATGTGTTTCAATGCGTCTGAAGGTTTTTTTAATCGTCTGACAGAGAAAATGTTAAACATTTCGACATTTGAATGAGGTTTGGTGAAAGTCTTTTTGAGAGTCTGGGCAGACAACGTGGATAAAGTTTGATTTCAGTCACAAACTCGGATGTGTTCAAGTACAAACGTTAATTTAACATTAAATAAAGTTTAAATATACTTGTGACACACCTGACGTTCATTAACCATCTGCCCCATCACATTCACTTCACATCCGATCAGATCGATCATCAATCACTGACCTTATTTCTGATTCTTCTGATTCTTCACCGTAAATTTAAAAACCGGAGACACGACCATTGATCAACTGTTGTTCACCTGCACAGGTGAATTAGGAAGTGAAAACCAGGAAGTGCCGTCGCCTCCGCCAAGGGGCGGGGCTATATGGAGGCTCGTTCGTGGTTCGACCATAGTTCGACTTGCTGCGGTGCGAATTAACGTGATGCATGCTGGTTAGAACTTTAGTCTCACAACTAAATATTAATATCAATCATCACAACTAAAACTACAACTAAATGTAAATATTAAGCTGTTTTATTCTCATGATCCACAACTGAATCCTCACATTGATCTGATCAGTCATCTATATACATATATATTCTATAAACCTATCATCACATCTAAATATAAACATCAGAGCTAAATATAAATACTAATACAATATAAATATCACAACTAATAACAAATATAACTTGTAAGTTTTTCTCCACGTACATTCCTCACAATATATATTATTTCAACATTTAAGTCCTTTTTAAAAATTTAAATAAATGTGTTTATTTCTGAGTAACTGATTAAATGTTTCCTCTGTATGAACTGAAAACATCTTTTCTCAGGACGTGTGGTTCTGTTTCAAGCAGGAAACTTTATTATAAATAAGAATAATAAACAGTAGAGTTGTAGAATCTGTACAAAGGATTCTCCTTTCCTAACTCCTTACTGCTTACTTTGACCTTGTGATGTTTTCCATTGGCATACAGAATGAGTGGTGAGGAAAGGAGATGATTTAGAGGTTTGTGACCTCTGACCCGAACTATGCTGAACAGGATGTGACTTTACTAATGACCCTGATACAAAACACGAGGTGAATAAAGATGAAGGAGAAACTGAGACGTTGGAACCTGATTTTCAGTTCTTCAGTTCATTCAGTCTGAAAGTTTCAGCGTCTGATTCTAGTTTGAATCAGATGCTAAAACCTGTGGTTGTTCAATTTCAGTCAGACATTTAATTTACTGACTCATTACGTAACCTCTGAAAAAAGAAAAAAAGACAGACATGACATATAATGAAGTTAAAACATGTATGAGTTCACAGTGACCTTTGACCTCTAGAATATATTCAGTTCATCTGTGACCTAAGTGAACGCTTGTACCCTATTTGAAGATTGAATTCCCTCGAGGTGCGTTAATAATATCGTGTTCACAAGAATGTAACAAACAAACTGAGGTGGAGCATCAGAAAAACCTCAAGAATAGTTTTATTCACAAACTGTTTAAATACAACAAAGTTCAACTACTGGAAACTGATCAGGAACCATCTGCACGTCACAGTGACCTCTGACATCATCATCTTCATCAACCATCTAATCCTCATGACCTCACACCGTCAGATGCTGATTGGTTCCTGTTGGTTGTTTTGTCGTTTGACCACGAAAACTTTCTGTCCAGAAACCGTCACCGTGTAAACGAAGTCGTCCAGAATCACTTCAGGACAGAAAACAAAAGGTGAGTCATGTGACAGCGCCCCCTGCAGGTAAACACTGTGTGAGTCATGGTACCTGACATGCGTTTGAAGGGCGGATCAGCTGATCCAGGTAACCTGAAGCGACTCGCTGTCCGAACCATCTCCATCATCACACATGCCGTGTGTTCGTCGTTCTCCAGCTCACCTGCAGACTGACACCAGGGGTCAGAGGTCAGGCATCCTCAGGTTATTTATTAAAGCTGCAACCAACGATCATTCCGTCAACAATTTTTGGGATAAATCGATTATTAAATCACATTAAAAGACAAAAGCTACATTTGACCATTTCCAGCTGTTTATTGTAAAATGCTGTTTCTATATGTATTAAAGACATCTGCAATTTATGATAATTTATGATGATAATCCCAGATTCAGATCTATAATTTAACCATCTTTAACAGTCTTAAATTCAAAATACCTTAAATCACGTTTCAACTAGTTATTCTGTGTTGTAGTTATGATGAACCTAAATAATGTTAATATAATATTTAATAACATTATAGATATTGCTGGGCAAAAAAAATAGATCATTATCGCGACATATATCGATATTGAATGATGTGAAAAAGAATGTGTATAGATATAGATCATAATGTCAACAACATATGATAAAAACAATATTATAGATTATATTATCAGATTTACCTTTAGCCTCAGCATAACCTCAAGTTCGGCCTGTATCGTTGATTACAACCCAAAACACTTGATGACGCTAAGATACACAACTAACTGTCCCTCAGTAACTGTCCCTCAGTAACTGTCTCTCAGTAACTGTCTCAGTAACTGTCCCTCAGTAACTGTCTCAGTAACTGCCTAGAAGTTCTCAGTAACTGTCGCTGTCTCAGTAACTGTCCTCATAACTGTCCTCAGTAGTGTCTCGTACTGTCCCTCAGTAACTGTCCTCAGTAACTGTCTCTCAGTAACTGTCACTCAGTAACTGTCTCTCAGTAACTGTCCCTCAGTAACTGTCTCTCAGTAACTGTCCCTCAGTAACTGTCTCTCAGTAACTGTCTCAGTAACTGTCTCTCAGTAACTGTCTCTCAGTAACTGTCTCAGTAACTGTCCCTCAGTAACTGTCTCTCAGTAACTGTGTCTCAGTAACTGTCTCTCAGTAACTGTCTCAGTAACTGTCCCTCAGTAACTGTCTCTCAGTAACTGTCTCAGTAACTGTCTCTCAGTAACTGTCTCAGTAACTGTCACTCAGTAACTGTCTCTCAGTAACTGTCCCTCAGTAACTGTCTCTCAGTAACTGTCACTCAGTAACTGTCACTCAGTAACTGTCTCTCAGTAACTGTCCCTCAGTAACTGTCTCTCAGTAACTGTCTCAGTAACTGTCCCTCAGTAACTGTCTCTCAGTAACTGTCTCTCAGTAACTGTCACTCAGTAACTGTCTCTCAGTAACTGTCCCTCAGTAACTGTCTCTCAGTAACTGTCCCTCAGTAACTGTCTCTCAGTAACTGTCTCTCAGTAACTGTCTCTCAGTAACTGTCTCAGTAACTGTCCCTCAGTAACTGTCTCTCAGTAACTGTGTCTCAGTAACTGTCTCTCAGTAACTGTCCCTCAGTAACTGTCTCTCAGTAACTGTCTCAGTAACTGTCTCTCAGTAACTGTCTCAGTAACTGTCTCAGTAACTGTCACTCAGTAACTGTCTCTCAGTAACTGTCCCTCAGTAACTGTCTCTCAGTAACTGTCTCTCAGTACCTGTCTCTCAGTAACTGTCCCTCAGTAACTGTCTCTCAGTAACTGTCTCAGTAACTGTCCCTCAGTAACTGTCTCTCAGTAACTGTCTCTCAGTAACTGTCTCTCAGTAACTGTGTCTCAGTAACTGTCCCTCAGTAACTGTCTCTCAGTAACTGTCTCTCAGTAACTGTCCCTCAGTAACTGTCTCTCAGTAACTGTCTCAGTAACTGTCCCTCAGTAACTGTCCCTCAGTAACTGTCTCTCAGTAACTGTCCCTCAGTAACTGTCTCTCAGTAACTGTCTCTCAGTAACTGTCCCTCAGTAACTGTCTCAGTAACTGTCCCTCAGTAACTGTCTCTCAGTAACTGTCTCTCAGTAACTGTCTCTCAGTAACTGTCACTCAGTAACTGTCTCTCAGTAACTGTCACTCAGTAACTGTCTCTCAGTAACTGTCCCTCAGTAACTGTCTCTCAGTAACTGTCCCTCAGTAACTGTCTCTCAGTAACTGTCCCTCAGTAACTGTCTCAGTAACTGTCTCTCAGTAACTGTCTCTCAGTAACTGTCTCAGTAACTGTCTCTCAGTAACTGTCTCTCAGTAACTGTCCCTCAGTAACTGTCTCTCAGTAACTGTCCCTCAGTAACTGTCACTCAGTAACTGTCCCTCAGTAACTGTCACTCAGTAACTGTCTCTCAGTAACTGTCCCTCAGTAACTGTCTCTCAGTAACTGTCTCTCAGTAACTGTCCCTCAGTAACTGTCCCTCAGTAACTGTCTCTCAGTAACTGTCTCTCAGTAACTGTCTCTCAGTAACTGTCCCTCAGTAACTGTCTCTCAGTAACTGTCTCTCAGTAACTGTCTCAGTAACTGTCCCTCAGTAACTGTCCCTCAGTAACTGTCTCTCAGTAACTGTGTCTCAGTAACTGTCTCTCAGTAACTGTCTCTCAGTAACTGTCTCTCAGTAACTGTCCCTCAGTAACTGTCTCTCAGTAACTGTCTCTCAGTAAAAGTCTCTGTAATTGTTACGCAGTAACTTAGTAACTGTAACGCAGTAACTGTAACGCAGTAACGCAGTAATTACTCACAGCCAGTACTCCGTCCTCGCTGATCACGAGGTACCCCAGTTGATCCGGGATTCTCTCCAGACCTGCGGTCAGAGCTGCGGTGGTCTGAGGGGGAGAGATACAAGCTAACAGCTATCAGGCTAACAAGCTAACAGCTAACATGTAAACTTAACAGTTGAATCATTTCATAAAGATGAAAGATATAAAATCACCCACCATCTTCTTCTTCCACTTCCGTATTCCTCGTGATCCTGTCACGTGACTGACTGACTGACTGACTGACTAGTCCTCCTCCTCCTCCTTCTCTTCTTCTTCTTCTTGATTATATTGGTGCATTACTGCCACCAGCTGGTGTGGAGTGTGGATCAGTCTTATATTATCTATTGAGTTTAAAAACTTCTCTCAGTTATATTAGTTTTTCTAAGATAATCAAATCGTTTTCACTTGTTCTTTGAGTCTTCCTCCCATTGTTTCTGCCTCCTTTCCTTCTTAGTCTTTACTGAAGCTGGCGATCACATCAGTGTATTTTATTTATTTCATAAATTTATATTATAATTATTATTCACAGCCTCCTTTGTAAGTTTTTCTGTTATTTAATTTCCCTTAACACCAACACCGGTATCTATAAAGAACTATACTATCAGGCCCATCATATGAATTCTGTATTAGGTTTGTTGTATTTCAATCAAAACGTCTGCTGTCTAATGTTCTGTACACTGACTAATGAGGAACTTGAATCTGAACAAATAATTGCTCTTAATGGTCGTGTGGGTTAGGTTTAGGGTTTTTCAGATTTACAGTATATCGTTCTTATTATTATTATGTTCTTTTGTGTGACCAGCAGGGGGCGGGGAGCTGTGTGAGCTCAGCGGAAGTTGCAGTCAGCTGACTGTCACATGACACTCGGGCTCCGTGAAGAAGCGGAAGTGTTTTTCTCCGGTTTTCAGTAAAACGTTCATCTCTGATCGTGATGGCGGGTCGCGGGAAACTGATTGCAGTGATCGGGGACGAGGACACGTGCACGGGCTTCCTGCTCGGTGGTGTCGGTGAACTGAACAAAAACCGGAAACCGAATTTCCTGGTGGTGGAGAAGGACACGAGCGTCACCGAGATAGAGGAGACGTTCAAGTAAGAATCAAACCGAAGCTCGTTCACACTTCGACTCATTTTAATGACGCTTCTTCTCGAACTGCCCCGAACCCCCGAACCCAATTTGAATGGGTTAGGGTTTTTTAAATCTCAGTTCTGTCATTTTAGAAATCTGCCCTCGTTCTGAGCTGGTCACCCAACCAACCAACTACCTAACCAACCAACTAATGAACGAACTAACAACAAAACTAACCAACCAACTATTTACTAACTATTTAACCAACGAATGAGCCAACTAGTTAACTATCTAACCAACCAACAAATTAACAATCCAGCTAACCACTTTTCAGAATTTAACTGAGACGAGTTTCACCAGTAAAACTAAAATCTCTCTCTCTGTCTCTCTCTCTCTCTCTCTCTGTCTCTCTCTCTGTCTCTCTCTCTGGCTCTCTCTCTCTCTGGCTCTCTCTCTCTTCTCTTGGGTTATCTTCTCTCTCTCTGTTCTTCTCTCTATGTATTCTCTATCTGGCTTCTTGTCTCTTGTTATCTGTCTCTCTCTCTCTTCTTGTTCTTGTCTCTCTATTCTCTTATCTCTCTCTCTTGTCTCTCTCTCTCTCTGTTTTCTTCTGGCTTTTTCTTCTCTCTGGCTCTCTCTCTCTCTCTCTGTCTCTTCTCTCTGTCTCTCTGTCTCTGTCTGTCTCTCTCTCTCTCTCTCTATCTCTTGTCTCTCTCTTCTCTCTCTGTCTCTCTCTCTCTGTATCTGTCTCTCTTGTCTCTCTCTCTGTCTTCTCTCTCTCTTCTGGCTCTCTCTCTCTCTCTCTCTTCTCTCTCTCTGTCTCTTCTCTCTGTCTCTCTCTCTCTCTGGCTCTCTCTCTCTCTCTCTATCTCTCTGTCTTGTCTCTGTCTCTTCTTCTCTCGTCTCTCTCTCTCTGTCTCGGTCTCTGTCTTGTCTGTTTGTCTCTCTCTGTCTCTCTCTCTCTCTGTCTCTGTCTCTGTCTCTGTCTCTCTCTGTCTCTCTCTCTCTCTCTCCAGGAGTTTCTTGGCCCGTAACGATATCGGCATCATCCTGATCAACCAGTTCATAGCTGAGATGATCCGTCATGCCATCGACGCCCACATGCAGTCGATTCCTGCCGTGTTGGAGATTCCATCCAAAGAGCATCCGTACGACGCGTCCAAGGATTCTATCCTGCGTCGCGCCAAGGGCATGTTCTCTGCCGACGACTTTCGATAAACAAGCGGAGACGCACACGCACGCACGCACAGTGTGATAAATAGAAATGTCCTTGATGTGTTGTTTCCATGAGGATGGATGTTGATATGTAGTCCTTCGTATTTGTGTTTCCAGGAAGTGGACGATGTTTCAGTTTTCATGTGACTCCTGTTGATGTTGTTTCTTCTGGAAAAGTTTGATGTTAACGTAGAAAATAAACGTTGCCTGTGAAGTTTTTCAGTTTTTTATCTTTTACGTTTTGTTGTTTTCAAACGTAAAGATGAAAAATGTATTAATTATAACTGAAATGTAATGATTTTGTGTCAATGTGATTAAAGTGTTTGAACTAAATATATATATATTAAAATATAACATGACGTCACTGTCTGTAAATCTGTGCTTGTACAACAGAACAAAATAAATATGATCTTATCTGACTTGGGGTGAAGCTGTTTCCGTAACGATGAATTTAAACTGATCAGAGGTCAGGGCCGCTGACATCAGCTGATGTCATTGGTTAATATTAAAATGACACTGAGGCTCCTCATCAGTCATGATGACACAGAGAAGGTCGGCTGAAGGTCGGCTGACGCTGGTGTGTAAACAGGTTCCTTATAAATTCAGTTTCTCTGGACAAGTCCCCTTCATTCTGAATGAGAAGCTGCTCTCTCTCTCTCGCTCGCTCTCTGCTGTACATCAGACAATGAAGTCTGTTGCTGTGGTTGTCATGATGATGATGATGATGATGTCGTCTGCTGCTCCTCTTCCTCCCTCACTCAACAACAGCAGGTCAATCTGAATTAATTAAACCTGTTGTGTTTATGTTGTTGTGACGTGATGTCGTCACTTTGTTAACGATCATTTCCCTTTTTCTGTGTTGAAATGCTTGAATAGTTTTTTCTTCATCCACAGTCTCGAGTTGCATCACCTCAACGTGACGTTCATGAGCGACATTAGGTCAGTTCGACTATATTCAAACACACTTCTTAAATTATAATGTATAATATATATACTTAATATATTTATAATGATTATTATGAAAACAGGACATCACTGATTTGATCTTTTCAAATCAAGTTTCATCTTTTAATCAGATTCATTCAAATCTCTTCTGTTTTACAGCAGGGTAATGCTAACAAGGTAAGATTTTCTTTCATAATCTGATTGGCTGAGGGAGTTGTGTTTTTTTAGGTTCACCCAATCTGAGCTCATCGTCGGATGATGAAAAATACTTTGGTTCTACAGGTGCAGAGATCAAAGGAACAGTCTTTGTCTTCTGTAAACTTTTTACCGACGAGTTTCTATAATCAGTCAAACATTTCTCCATAAAACAAACAATAAAACAGGTGATATTTAGATTAGATTTACCAGATGGTATCTATTATATATGAATATATCAAATGGCATCTAGTATAAAAAAATATATATATCAAATGATTTATCATAATTTATCAGATGATATTCAATATATCCGATTATATTTATGATATAAGATATCTATGATATATCATAAGATATCTATGATATATCAGATGATAATCATGATGTATTAGATGATACTTTCTTCAAGTGCAAGTTTATCTGTATTTGTTGGTGTTTTGGGTCCATACAACATTTCGACTAATATTTATAAACAATTATCTTTTAATATAGATTAATGTGTTCCTCCTCTCTCTCTCTCCACCCAATCTGTTTATCTGCGGGCAACCAAAGCGTGCTCAAGCGCGATTGGTCAAACTAGAAATAGAAACCAGAAGCTTCCTCTCCGTTGTGCAGATTCAGTTTATTTGTATATAATCTGTTTATAGAGATTAAACTTTATAAACGATGTTTTATTGATACTAAGTGATTTTATCACCGTTCTTACCTTCATTAGCAGAGTTCGCTGTTTCCTCCCGACCTGTCTCACCGCCAACCTTGGCTCCGCCCTGCAGTTTGGGGACGAGACAGCAGGCGGCGCCACCAGCGACCCGTATGGAAATGGGAAGAAATGACAGGATCACGGGATCATCATAAGATCTGATCATCAATGACTCCTCAACTTTGTGCTAGTTCTCACCACTCTCATTGTTCACATTCATCATTCTCTTTCTTCTCTTTCATTGTGAAAGGAAGTTGATATTTAATTTGTTAAAAAAGTGAAAACACAATATACAGCTTCAGTTTTGTCCATAACAGCAGCAGGAGAGGCTCATGGAACTTTAGTTTTTAGACCATATTCAGCAGATGAAGGAAAAATGTGAAGAGTAAATAAATAAAAGTTTAATTTCAGAAACTCATTCAAAGACAAAACTGTGAAAGCAAATGTTGAAACTTGGAATCTCCTGATTAATAAAATGTTTTTTTAACAACATGTTGCTTTTGTTTGTATTTTATCAATTTTATTCTGATGACATCACATTTGTTTCCTGACGTAAGATTCTTCGATTGTCTCGAATGACAATTATGGGAAAATGTTGGTTTTATTCCAGAAATTAATTCTGACTTTTGATTATCGTTGAATCTGAAGAAAATACAATTTTAAACAAATTGTTTCTCGGAATTCCACTTAAGGTTTTATCATCATCTTGGATTTTCGCAGATCAGGGACCTGAACTATGAAGCAGGACTTGTGGTCATCAGGGAACTACAGGGTTACTTCAGAGTTTTCAGTCACCATAGTAACTTGATCCAGGTGAAGTTGGAGATAAGAGATCAAACAGTATAAAGCTCCGCCCACTGACCCATCCCTTCCTTTGAACCATGACATCATGTTCTCAGAGGATCCGTGGAGCTGGTGTGGACTGAGTCTCTGAGGAGGACCAGGGTCTTCAGAGACCCACAAGATCCTTTGAGCTCCTCTGATGAGCTTCTGAAAGATCTCGATTCTCCTCAGAGGATGAACCTCTGTCAGCTGCTGGAGCCCAACAGAACCAGCCTGACCCGTAAAGTGCTCCCAGTACCACAGACTGCATCTGCTTCACTAGTTTCCTGTTCACTGTGGCTGATGTAATAATAACATTAAAAGCTTGTGAAAAGTCTGAGCTTCAACATGAGGATGAACAGCAACATGTTTCAGTGATCCATCTATTAATGCATCATCTATTCTTTATTCTCCATCACCTATGAGGCTCGAGACAAGGAAACGTTCAATATTTACTCTTCAATCAGGAAAGAGGCAAAAATAGAAAAATCTATAAATGTAACAGTTCTAACACACGAGAAACAGACTGAGGGTTAGGGTATGAAATAAAGATCATAAACACAAATTATTGAGCATGTTAATATGTTATATATATATATATATATAGAGAGAGAGAGAGAAACTTCATTCTATCAATCTTTCAAAGAGGCATTTACAAACACAACCATTCTTAAAAACAGTTCAATAAATCAATCTTCCATCAGATGAATCAATCACAAAAACTCTACTGAAAAATAGAGTTGATTTCTTTCTACAGAAGTCCAGATGTCACCATGAGCCCACATCCGGTTGTAATAATTAAAATAAATGGATATTCTGGCTTTTACCATCCAAGTGAACAGTAACTTTACATCAACATCTGCTGAATCATCAATTCTCCTCCTCTTTCTCACATCTTGGTCTGTCCCTGGATCAGACCATGTCAGAAGGAAAAGCGGCAAAGAGGAGGGAGGGGCTCCACCAAGGGAATGGACTGATGGAAAAGAGAAGAAGAAGAAACAGCAAATCATGGGTTGATTTACCCATAATCATGAAATGACCACAATTAACCAAAACACACAAACCACTAGCGTCAGAAACAGAGACGTTCTTCAAACCAAGTCTGAGTCATTTTTATCGACATCAGAGATGTAATTTGAAGGTTGTAATATAGGAGTAGCAGTAATCAGATTACTGTCTCAGAGTTATTGTTGTCATGGTGATGTAGACTTTTTTATTTCTAGTTTTTACAGAAAAGTGTTTTTGTGAATGAAACTAAGTTTGTGAAATTAAATTAAGTTTTTAAGTTTGATGTGATGATGTCATCATTCAGAAAGAAAGAAAATAGTTTAAAATAAAACCAGATAAAAATCAGCATATTAAAATGTCATACTATTTCTGTAGTTACTAATACTTATGTCGCTAATACTAATACTGAATAAGCTGCAAGTTTGGCTAGTTTGGGTGTCGTTCTCTACTAATACTGCAGTAACTATACTTATACTGTATTAATGATACTAAGACTGTAGTAAGTAACTCTATAGTAACTAATACTGTAATACTGAGTCAGCTGATCAACAGGTGAGTTCAGGTGTCGTACTCTACTAAAACTGTAGCAACTAGTACTGCAGTAATTATACTAATACTGTGGTAACCAATACTGAGGTAACTTCTAATACTGCAGTAACTAATACTGTAGTATCACATACTGTAGTAACACATACTTCAGTTACAAGTATGAGTATTGTTACTTCAGTCCTGTAGTATTACTATAGTTATTGCAGTATAGTATTATAGTTACTACAGTATATATTTACTACAGTACTTTAGGGTTATATTAGTTACTTCAGAAGTGTAATAATACTATAGTTACTGTACTCATACTATGTACGATGTACTACACTGTACGTATAGTTACTACTAGTAATAGTAGTACTATTATATATATATATTAATAATTACTGTTGTAATACTCTAGTTACTGCACTATATTTCTACAGTTACTACAGTAGTGTAATAATACTATAGTTACTGCAGTATACCATTACAATTACATCAGTAGCAGCAGGTCCTGTTGTGTTAAACTGTTGACCTACTTATCAAGCTCATTAATGCTCCCGTAAGCTCTTTGCTAATTCTCTCTCTCTCACACACACACACACACACACACACACACACACACACACACACACACACACACACACACACACACACACACACACACACACACACACACACACACACACACACACACACACACACACACACACACACACACAGCAACAGGCTGCGCTCTGTTCTCTCTGAATAATGAAGCGAGTCTCTGCTGCTGAAACAGGAAAATGTAAAAAGATGATAAAATGAAAGGATGAAAACTGTGATGAAGCTGAGATCAGCCTGAACAGACGGAGAGAGAGAGAATCCAAGTGTCAGAAGATCCCAGGAGATAGAGAGGTAAGGGCTCAGTAGAGTGTGTGTGTGTGTGTGTGGTTCTAATGTTAATACTTTCAGTTTATTGTTTCATGGGCGACAACAACATAATAAAAACAGTCTGTAGAAAACAGAGGACAACTTTTTACAGTACGTAAGTAAGTGTCACTGGTGAGTGTTTGTGTTCAGGAGGACGAGGACAAAGCGGAGGACGAGGACAAAGCGGAGGACGAGGACAAAGCGGAGGACGAGGACAAAGCGGAGGACGAGGACGATGCTGAGACGCTGCAGGCTGCTGCTGTGGCAGATGGTTCTCAGGTTATCATATCATGTGGTTACAGGTGAGATCACCAGGTTCTTTAACGTTCTCTTCAGGTTCCTATGATGTTAGAAAACTCGTGATTAGAAAACATGAAAAGTTACTGATCATCAAAGATTCTGTCGTCATGACAATAGATTAATGATCAAATTGTGTCTCATCATCCTCTTCCAGCCAATATCGTTAATCATAGAAGCACAACTTCATCACCATATTTCACGTCTCTTTCTGTGTTTGTCGTCAGCCGGTCCGTGTCAAGGCGGGTCGGACATCTTGGCATCGGTCAGAGAGAACAGTCCGCTCGGTCAGTTCATAGCCAACATCAGCATCAGCGGAGAACAACGAGCGAACACTATCAGACTTTGTCTGAGTGGAGACAGCGCAGACTGGTTCTACTTAGAGGGTGGAACCATCCGACTCAACACCTCGCTCTCCAGAGTCCTGGACAGGGAGGTACCCCTCTACATCACTCACCTGTACAACACTGCAATTTCCTAAAACTCAATAGCGATAAAACCAAAGTTGTCCTTATTGGCACTAAATCCACCTTATCAAAATCAGACAATCTATCCTTCAATATTGACAACTCTTTAGTTTCTCCCTCCCGTCAGGTTAAGAGTCTGGGTGTCATCCTTGACAGAACTCTATCAAGCCCACATCAATAATGTCACCCGGTCCACATACTTTCATCTACGCAACATTAATCGTCTCCGCCCATCGCTCAAACCCAACACCGCCGCCATTCTCGTCCACACCCTGGTTACATCCTGCATTGATTACTGTAATTCCCTTCTTTTTGGTCTCCCTCATAGATTCTCTAATAAACTTCAATTAGTCCAGAACTCTGCCCCCCCCCATTAATCACATCACTCCTGTCCTTCAGCAGCTTCATTGGCTCCCGGTCAAATACCGCATTGTTTTTAAGATTCTGCTCCTCACCTTTAAGGCCATCCACAAACTCGCTCCACCATACCCCCCCTCAGATCTTCTTCTTCCATTCACCTCACTGTACCACCTGCCCGTTTGTCCACCGTGGGGTTCTGGAGCCTTCAGCCGCTCTGCCCCCCCCCCTCCCCCCAGACATTCGCAACACTAACTCTATCTCCATTTTTAAATTACATGTAAAAACTCATCTATTTAAAGAGGCTTTTTCAGTTTGATTGTCTTCCATTTTTTATTCACTGTTCATTTCATTTGATTTATTTTATTGATGTTTTTGATACATTGTTAATGTTGTTGTTTTTGTTTATCTGCGGTGTAAGGGGACTTGAGTGCTCTGAAAGGCTCCTATAAATAAGATGTATTATTATTATTATTATAATACGCACCAGAACATCACACTCACCTGAACAACACACTCACCTGGGCTGTGGCTAACACCTGGAACATACATCACTGACATGTTTCCGATTCTCAGGTTCAGCGATCGGTGCTGGTAGCAGAGCTCACCTGTTATGAAGATGATGTCATGCAGGTAAATCAAGGGTGTTAACCCTAACCCTAACACAGTAAGGTTAATTAGTTCACCTGAGTTACCTGTGTTACCTGTGTTCTCAGAGTCAGTTCAGGATCCTGGTGGAGATCGTGAATGAAAACGACAACAGACCAAACTTCCTGCAGGAGACGATTGGTCCGTTCAGCATCAGTGAGGTAAAATGTGGCAGCTCAAGCCACGCCCACTTTCTGACTGACCAATCATATAGTGAGGTAATGCCCCTAATGTCTAGTGGGACAGTCTTTATGAGACAAAAATAAAATGGAGGTTGTAAAATGAAGCGTAATCCAGCTCAGCCTCAGCTGACAGCAGCAGATGATCAATCAGGCTCCACTTTAAGTTCAGCTTCAGTTTGTCTGATATTAATTAAGGAACGAGTCGTCTTCTCAGCTCATTGGGCAAGGTTTTTCTGTCAATGATGACGGTTGATATCAATATAAACTTTATATAAACTGAAACAGTACAAACATTATAAATAACTACACTATTATATCATAATATTATACTATCGTAAAGTGTGTTTTCTGTGTTCGTAGCTGACGGCTGTGAACTCTGTGATCTTCACTGTAAAAGCTGTTGATGCAGACGGAGACATGATCAGCTACATCATTGATCAATCATCAGTGAGTTGTCCACATACTTCTGTCCTCGATCAATCACCTGGAGTCACATGACTGAACTCACCTGTCACCTGCAGCCGGACGCCGCCTTCTTCAGGATCGATCTACCAAACAGCGGCTGCATCGTGTTGGACAAACATCTGGACTTTGAGACCAGACATCACCTGGAGTTCATCATCTGGGCCCAGGTATAACTGACTCCGCACCCAAGAACCGAACTAACCAATCACACTTAAATAAAAGGATCAATAAACGATCAATGAACTGTATCTTTCTTTGATACAGAAACTGAAACTAATCTGGAGCCAGAATCAAGTCTCAAACTTTCCATTATGACATTGTGGAGGTGGTTCAGAGCAGCTCGAGGTGAACCAGGGAGAGTTGATTGGCACAGCTGAGATTAGTTGGCCAATTAACTCTCCCTGGGGGGGGGGGGGGTACACGAGGAGAGACACACATGAGAGAAGCTCGTGAGGGAAAGAGACCGAGCTGAGCTGCCAAGCAAAGACACTATAAGTGTTCGGGAGTCGCCGGTGGCATCGTCTATATCGTCATTAATGATTATGTGTAATAATTGAAACAAATAAACTTTCAGAAATAAATACTTTGCTCTATTCAGTGAATAGATTTTTTTTCTGAACAGGAATCAAACACAGAGGATAAATTCAACGCGTCTGCTCGTTTATCTGTGAACATCGAGGACGGAGATGATCAATATCCTCACTTCCTGCCCTGTTCACCTGTCGCTCCAGGTGTTCCTGTCTGCATTAGCCCCGCCTACACCACCAACATCACACACAGAACGCAGGTAAACACAGGCTCAGGAGATAGAGCGGGTTGTCCACTAAATGCTAAGAATTTATATAGAGCTCTTCTAGTCTTGATGACCACTCAAAGTGCTTTACATTACAGTTCGCATTCACCCATTCACACAGAGCATCTATTAGCAGCACTGTTTTTGTTCTATGAGGGGCAATTCAGTGTTTAGCCTCTTGCCCAAGGACACTTCAGCATGCAGATGGGGAAGACTGGGGATCGTACTGCCGACCTTCAGGTTGGAGGACAACCGCTCTACCCCTCAGCCACAGCCGCCCAACTAATCAGAGGCTCAGCGATTCGATCCCCGTCTCCCCCATTGCCTCGACCAAATTGTCCTTGGGCAAAACACTAATCCCCAGATTGCCTTTAGATGAGCTGTATGAAGGTGTGTGAATGGTGGATGATAAAAGTGTACAAATCTTTGAGTCTTCAAGACTAGAAAATATATAGTCTTGAAGTATATATACAGAGCATTTGCCCTATATAATAATATATAATATAGATACAATATCTTCTGAGATTAATGACAGATAATCTCTGTTGCTGTGTGTGTGTGTGTGTGTGTGTGTGTGTGTGTGTGTGTGTGTGTGTGTGTGTGTGTGTGTGTGTGAGTGTGTGTGCGTGTGTGTGTGTTTCAGGATGTTGTTCTGGAGTTTTCTCCTGGTCCAATCAGAGCAGTGGACGGAGACAGAGGAATCAACATGTCTCTGATCTACAGCATCCTATCAGGTCATTTACATAAAAACATACATGTGTCTCACTAAGGGTTATGGTTACAGTCACAGTCAATCAGCTGATCGATCAGTCAGCTGATTGTTCAACATGTTTTATATTAATAATGTTAATAAACATGGACAGTTTTACAGTTTCCTTGATCTTATAAAACGTCTTTCTCATGTTCAGCGATTGATGGAAAACTTGCTGGTGTTAACAAGTGTCCAGAGCTCCCACGAGAAATGAGGCGTCAATTTGTTTATATTGTTTCCACACTCAGAAGAATTGCACATTTTATATAGGAAAGGTAAAATGATCAGAATGCTCTTTCGAGAAATAACATACACACTGATGATGTCACATTATGAATAAGGTGGAGCCTTGCAGTCGATATTATCACTTTAACATTTAGTGTTAAGTCACACGACCACACAATGAGACACACTGTGATTTAACACTTTGAATAACATCAGTGGAACACGACGACTGCAGAGGTCATGTGACTTTCAGTTTGACCCCGCAGGTGACGATCAGGGCAGGTTTGAGATCAACAACACGACAGGTGAGCTCAGGTTAACTCGAGCTGTGGACGACCGACGACTGACACCAAACTTCACACTCAAGGTCATGGTAATAATTCTACTTCCTGTGTACGGCTTCACTCATAACCATCAGAACAGAGTCTGCTTCCCTCACCTGTCCCCCCCCTCGTCCAGGTGTGTCAGGTGGACGACCGGCTGAAATACAGCGTGGCATTCGTCGTGGTCAGAGTTTTGAATGAAAACACGTTCCCTCCGGTTTTTAACAGAACCACTTTTAAAGGTTTCATCATCCAGAGCTCTAGCCCCGTCTCAATCGTCTCAACCTATGGGAACCAGGTGTTACAGGTCCAGGTGTCCGACCGCGACTTCTCTAATGTAAGAACATGTGATCCTCTACCTGCATTTTCACCTTATCTGTGAAGATCCTCAGTCATTCAGGTGACGGTATCTACAAAAGTTATACAAGCGAACACGTGGAACTGGACGTTTCACCTTCTTCAGTTCTAACTGACTGATGGAGGTTTAGGAGTGTAACCTCTGTGGGTCTTTAACTGTGTTGAGCAGAGTCAAAGTGTGAATGGCAGTTGATACCTGTAAGTCAAAGCTTTTGTGTGAGTCACACGAGTTGGTCTCATTGTCTATGGTCATTAGGGTCACATGGGTTGGGGTGAGGTTGGGTGTGGATCTCTCTGTGGAGAGAACTGGGATACAAAAATGTGTCTTAAACCACCTCCTCTGTTAAGTAATTGTTTTTGTATGCTTCTTTGACTCGTCATTCAACCATCTGTCTTCTCTGGACAAAGTTCCTACATTATCATCTTCAGAAGAGTGTCCCTTGTCCTTGAGGTGTAAGGGAACTGCTGAGTCCTGGCCTGAGGAACTGGTTCTACTGTGCTGTGCCATCCGTTGATGTAGTGGTTGTTTTGTTTCTGCGATGTATAGGTCTGAGCAATCCTCTTCTGGTCATGTCTGGGTGTTTTGTCCCGAGTGAACAAGTTTCTGCGTCAGGGTGTCAGTGGGCTTGAAATGTTTAGGTACGTGGTTGGACATCATGGTTTCATCTGGGTCCAAACGAACCAGGGGTTTGATGATGTCTTATGTTACCAAATTAATGCTGATTATGATGCTTGGTTTGAGTGAAACTCTTCTTTGTGTATCTTTGGAAGTCTATAGATATGACAAATGGCTTCTTCAGGGTAAAGGTTGTAGTAAAGTTGACAATCAAAGGGTTGGTTCTTCTCCAACTGGTGTAGACAGTTCATATTTTGTCTTTTGTAGCCACTGGTAGGATCTTGTCTCAAGGTCTCATAGGTGGCTGTTTCTCTGAGAAGACCAGTCACTTTAGCGTGTTCAGTGCATTGTGCATCTCAGCCGGTAGGAACCCTAACCTGCCTCTTTAACACAATGACTCTCAACACAGGTACAGACCCACAACGGTTAAGAACCTGAAACTATTGGTGAAGAGTCTTTAACAAACACACAAACAAGTCCAATTGACTATATACACTTCTCACCTGAATCCCACCGGATGACTCATCACTGTCGTCCAATCACAGGGCCTGAATCCAAACATCCGCTACTCCCTTCATCCTCTGTCTGGCCTGTACCATGTCACTCAGATGGGGATCCTGATCGCCAGGACGGACCAACTGCACGACTTCGACCGCCACATCCTACAGGTGAGTTTACCTGGGATACACACAGAATCAGCAGGTGACCTCTGACCTTTAACCTATTATGTTAAACTACACAACTACACTACACATAGATGTTGCTTACATGTTACATATGTATTATTTCTTCAGTTGCAGATGTGGTAACAGAGATTCTAGAGAAATCAGGAAAATGCACTTTATTAATCAACAATTTAATCAATGATTTGTTAAATCATTGATTAAATGTTTCTTTGTTCAAAGCTCCGACTGATCTCAGATCAGATCAATGATTAGACTGAAGATTTTAACTCAAATCTTCAAAGTGTGAAACATCACATTTCACCTGGTTTTTATATGAAGCTGATGCGGTTCACATGTTTGACGTGAACATGTGAACCGAGCTGTGAACATTGTTATCATGTTTTATCGTTGTTCAGGTCGTAGCCAGAGATGAAGAATCAGGAGAAGAAGTTTCAGCATCAGTTGATATTGAAGTTCTGCAGAGAGGACAAGCAGGTGACCAATCATATAGTGACAATTACAACATGTGACAACAATATATAAAATATAACATGTAATATATATATAAAACATAATCTACCTCCTAATTCCACAAACGTCTCTCTGTCTGTATGTGGAACTCATGTCACATGATTTAATCATTTAATCATACGTGTCATGTTAAATATAAATCAGTGTTGAGTTTGATTTGAACATGTGATTGTCTCAATATTAATAAATCGACCAGTCCTCTGTATCAGTCAGGGAGGGGGGGGGGGGGACAGTGTGTCTTCAGTCTGTGGACAGAGTTGAACATGTCTTCTTTTAGGTCCTCAGATTAACTGCAGCAGTGGTTGTTAACCGAGTCAAACCTCAGGTCAAAATCAACAAAGATCATTTTTATAATCAGATTATTTTATTTCATCAGCTTGGACACAGGAGCTGATCTTCGCTATTGCAGCATCATTAACAGAATCACTTCCTGTTTAGAACTTTGTCCGTTTTGTTGCTGTCATTTTTTATACTGAGCTGAATTAGAGCTTTTATTTTTGAAAAGTTATGAACTTGGGTCTTAAGATTGTGTCAGTTGTTAAACTCTGAAATAGTCGACATGTATGAAAAAATAGCATCAGTTAAGTAAATAATTTAAACTTATATATAAACCACATGTGAACAGTAATAAAGAATATTCAGTTTCATCTGATATAAAAACTATAAAGTGACGAACACAAAGTTTTCTAACTTCACTCTGCAGCCACAGACTGTTTGTAAAAAGCTCTTACTATAAAAAGTGACAGTATATTGCTGATGTGTTTCAGGACGACTCAATAATGACAAGTAATATATATCAACACAGGAAAAGAGCACACAACATTACACACACACAACTTTACTATATAATATAATATAATATAAAATGGTGAAATATCCCTCATGGTGCATTCACTGACATGAACTCTTGTCTTTAGTCCCTCATGGTGCGTTCACTGAACAGCAGATGTTTGGAGATGTGGACACTCGACTGGCAGGAGGAATTGCAGTGTTGATCGCACTGATGTTTGTATCAGCTCTTCTGTTTCTGCTGCTTCGATCAGTGAAGAGACAACGTCGACAGAGCGACCCTGAAGTGCACACGGCTGTCGCTCTGGAAAAACATCCAAACGTGGTACAAACACAAAAAGTGACACGTTCACACACTGACGAGATGGTTGGCACTTTAAAACTGGTTCACTGCTGTAAACAGCTGTGAACAACATGTGGACCTTTCAGCAGCTGAAGATCCACATGTTTTTTCAGGAGGAGGTGGAGACCAAAAACTGAGATAACACACTGATCTGTTATCAGTTCACTTGAACTTATGGATCTGTGACTGATATTCAATATGATGACATCACCAATGTCTTCTAACCTGCGACTCATTTCCTTTGTTCTTTAACGTGATGATTTATTGTTTTCAATAAACTAAGTTTGTTTTGGACAAAAGGAGACATCAGATCAACAAATAAAAAAAATCAATGAGAAAACGATTATTTATTAATTTACTCTCCATGTATAAAACAGAACATGTGACATGTATGTATGTTCACATGTATGGAGAAAAAATAGAAATCAACATGTTGACATGTTGTAACTACTGTGGTTTCACTAGGTGAGGTCACTTGTTCCTTGTGATGTTGTGAACTTCCTGCTTCTGTTTATATGTTATCTATACTTCACTGTGTGTGTGTGTGTGAGTGTGCGTCTCATTGTGGATCAGTGAAGTGGACACGGACTTCCTACACACACACACACACACACACACACACAATAAACAGGGGAAATCTCTTTCTCTCTCTGGTCAGGTGACATCTGCTCGACCCGTCTTTTCTGTCGACGACTCTTCATCTTCCAGTCGTCATGGTGACTCGTCGTCAGAGAGTTTTCGTGGGGTTTACACTCGCAGAGATCTTCATCATCTGTCATCATCATCATCATCTCACACTCACCTGTGTCCTGTTGTCGAGGGAGCAGCAGCTCAACCATCCACAGCTGACCAATCAGAAGAGACTTCACTGGAACAACAGCCAATCAGAGACCAGGAACAATTCACTCATTAATGTGTAATCACTTTTCTAATGATGTCATTCATGAGTTTGATATATAATCAATTTCAGCCAATAAAATATCAAATGATGTCATAGAGATGCGATATGTTTGAGTCCTGCTGGAACACACACACACCTGAACAGCATATACAGTATACAGATACAAATAACATGTTCATAGTATGTATGTGGCAACTGGCGATGCCACCGGGGTCTCACCACAACAACCAGAGACAAACCATTCACTTTTCAGCTAACTTTATTACTTCAACATAAATTCACAAAACTCAAACTTGAATGCACCAGCAGATGCGTCAGCTGTGCAGCTCGGCTCAGGGTCTCTCATGTGTCCCAGCCCCGAACCCGAGAGCTGCTGCCTTTTAAACCTGAGGATCCGTCGGCTAACAGCTCTCACCTGCACTGATTGATCCACTGGTGATGAACTGTGATCACAGCAAGTCTGCTTGATATATAATATTTCTCCTCAGATACTCGACCATTACTGACAATAACCCATCAGTTCATTGACCTTCAGCTTCAAAGTGTTTATTCTATCAAAGCTGTAAATACTCTGATCTCTCTGATGTTCTCTGTTCCACGGGACATCTGTCCCCTTGTGTCCGTCCTGGAGACGGGTCCTCACGTGTCTCTGAGGTTCTCTGTTCCACGGGACATCTGTCCCCTTGTGTCCGTCCTGGAGACGGGTCCTCACGTGTCTCTGATGTTCTCTGTTCCACGGGACATCTGTCCCCTTGTGTCCGTCCTGGAGACGGGTCCTCACGTGTCTCTGATGTTCTCTGTTCCACGGGACATCTGTCCCCTTGTGTCCGTCCTGGAGACGGGTCCTCACGTGTCTCTGAGGTTCTTTGTTCCACGGGACATCTGTCCCCTTGTGTCCGTCCTGGAGACGGGTCCTCACGTGTCTCTGATGTTCTCTGTTCCACGGGACATCTGTCCCCTTGTGTCCGTCCTGGAGACGGGTCCTCACGTGTCTCTGAGGTTCTCTGTTCCACGGGACATCTGTCCCCTTGTGTCCGTCCTGGAGACGGGTCCTCACGTGTCTCTGAGGTTCTCTGTTCCACGGGACATCTGTCCCCTTGTGTCCGTCCTGGAGACGGGTCCTCACGTGTCTCTGATGTTCTCTGTTCCACGGGACATCTGTCCCCTTGTGTCCGTCCTGGAGACGGGTCCTCACGTGTCTCTGATGTTCTCTGTTCCACGGGACATCTGTCCCCTTGTGTCCGTCCTGGAGACGGGTCCTCACGTGTCCCTGAGGTTCTCTGTTCCACGGGACATCTGTCCCCTTGTGTCCGTCCTGGAGACGGGTCCTCACGTGTCTCTGAGGTTCTCTGTTCCACGGGACATCTGTCCCCTTGTGTCCGTCCTGGAGACGGGTCCTCACGTGTCTGATGTTCTCTGTTCCTCGGGACATCTGTCCCCTTGTGTCCGTCCTGGAGACGGGTCCTCACGTGTCTCTGAGGTTCTCTGTTCCACGGGACATCTGTCCCCTTGTGTCCGTCCTGGAGACGGGTCCTCACGTGTCTCTGAGGTTCTCTGTTCCACGGGACATCTGTCCCCTTGTGTCCGTCCTGGAGACGGGTCCTCACGTGTCTCTGAGGTTCTCTGTTCCACGGGACATCTGTCCCCTTGTGTCCGTCCTGGAGACGGGTCCTCACGTGTCCCTGAGGTTCTCTGTTCCACGGGACATCTGTCCCCTTGTGTCCGTCCTGGAGACGGGTCCTCACGTGTCTCTGAGGTTCTCTGTTCCTCGGGACATCTGTCCCCTTGTGTCCGTCCTGGAGACGGGTCCTCACGTGTCTCTGAGGTTTCTACCTTCTGTACCTGTTACAGGTTTCAGTAGTTTGAGAACAGAGGACGTCTCACCTGGTTAAAGCCTCTGAGACAAACTGGGATTTGTGAATATGGGCTATACGAATATAATTTGATTGAATGAATTGATTGGTACCGGTGGAGGGGCTCTCCTCCTCCATGCCCACAATGTAAACACATGACGATGTGAACACACAGACACCAGCAAAACAAACAGATTTATATATGCAACTCACTCTGAAGAGAAACGTCCTACATGTCTTAATCATGGTCTCCCTTGTGTCTTCATCATGTCTTCATCATTTTAAAGTTTTTGTTTATACAACCCCACTGGTTTATATACAGTAGGTTTACGTTTAAATGTGTCTATGTTCATATGTGTTTATGGTTATATATGTTAGCACTAGACCCCGAGGGAACAGTGCAATCAGAGCAGAGTTGTGACGTCACAGAGGTGCTGCAGCTAGGGAACATCTGGCTGACTGCAGCCGCCCCCCCCCCCCATGATGTTTCAAGGTCACGTGACCTGCTGATGTTTTGCAGCGCTAGATGAAGTCGGACAACAATTATAACCAGAATGCATCACATCCAGTCAGCGCGAGACATCTCGGCATCAAGTCGAATGCACCTATTAATTAAGTTGGGTCCGTTTCCGGTGTGGGCGGAAATAGGAGGTTGACAAACTTCTTCTTCACATGTCGAGAGACCAAACACAACAGAACTACACAATGTGCCAAATCCACAATAGTTCTCTCTCTCACACAAACACACACTCGTCGTAACTAATGGTTAATTGTTATGGTTGTGTAAGTAATAATTTTTTTCTGCCTTCGTGTTAAAATTAGTTCATAATTATTGATGTTTCCGCTAACACGCGGAGCTTTTATTTTGAAGGTGAACTCACACAGGAAGTGGTTGTGCGGACTTCACGCTGGTCTCAGAGCAGCTTCTCGTTTCTTCTTCTCTTCTTTTCTTTCTTCTCTTGTTTCGTTTTGTTTTCGTCTCAGCTTCATTTTGTTGGTCTGTTTGTGACGTCACCGTGACGTTTGTGACGCTCCAGAGGATCAAAGATCGGAACCAGAAACTTTTTAACGAACTCGAACCAGGTAAGTTCATCACACACACACACACACACACAGTAACACAAACACACACGCGGTAACACAAATACAGTAACACAACACACACACACACACACACAAACACGCATACACACAGTAACACATGTATACACAAACACACACAGTAACACAAATACAAACAAACACACAGTAACACAAATACACACACACAGTAACACATGTACACAGTAACACAAACACACACATACACACACACAGATACACACAAACACACGCATACACACACACAGATACACACAAACACACGCATACACACACACAGATACACACAAACACACGCATACACACACACAGATACACACAAACACACGCATACACACACACAGATACACACAAACACACGCATACACACACACAGATACACACAAACACACGCATCACACACCAGATACACACAACACACCCTACCAACAGATACACACTAACACAAAGGGTCAAACACTAACACACACAGTGGGTTTGACTTCCATTCATTGTGAACAGTTTGACCCAAAACTTTATTTCTAACCTTCTTTTCTTGACCCAACAAACATTTACCTAAATCCAAATGGATCTTGGATCAGTGACTGGAAGTGGTCACATGACTGGTCACATGACTGATCACATGACTGGTCACATGACTGATCACATGACTGATCTTGTGACTTACCAAAACTTTTAAAGAACAAAAACATTTTGAATAAAGTTTCAAACTTTATTGATCAGTGTTTTCCTGTGAAGACAGTTTCACATGTTACTGTTGCCACGGTTACTCCACGGTTAGTGAACAATCGTCATACATGTTGCAGGCGCTGCCATGAGCGTCCAGCCTCGGAGGATCCGCCTGAAGCCGTGGCTTCTGGTGCAGGTGAACAGCGGCAGGTTTCCTGGTCTCCAGTGGATCAACTCGGAACAACGCCTCTTCCAGATCCCCTGGAAACACGCTACACGCCACACGCCAACGTCTGATGAAGAAAACACTGTCTTCAAGGTGTGAACACGGATGACAGACCGCTGACGACCACACTGTGTGTGTGTGTGTGTGTGTGTGTGTGTGTGTGTGTGTGTGTGTGTGTGTGTGTGTGTGTGTGTGTGTGTGTGTGTGTGTGTGTGTGTGTGTGTGTGTGTGTGTGTGTGTGTGTGTGTGTGTGTGTTTCAGAAACAGGAAACATGTTGAATGTTAGCAATGAGGTCACTTCCTCTTTTTCAAATGAAGCAGTCAATGTTTTCAGGAACACTGACATTTTTCACATGTTACATGTTCCATTAAACATACATGTAAATATAAGCATGAGTAGATTAGGAGTGTAATCCCTGCTCTGTGACTTGCAGGCATGGGCTCTTGAGACAGGTAAATATCAGGAAGGTGTGGATGAACCGGACCCCGCCAAGTGGAAGGCGAACCTTCGCTGCGCTCTGAACAAGAGTCGAGAGTTTCAGCTGAAATACGACGGAACCAAAGAGACGCCGGTTCGTCCGTACAAGATCTACGAGGTCTGCGAGCAGCCGGCGAGCGCAGGTGATGTCACAGGTGAACTGGTCACTTCTCAGGTTGTTTACTTAGTTACTACTTCAGAGTCGATGTTCTTTATCGTCTCGATCACAATCAGACATCTGGACCATTTAAATAACTTAATATGAATCATTTCACATGGCGTCTGATTGGGGTTGTTTTTTTCAGGTGGCTTTGATGATGATGATGATGAAGAGGTAAAGAATTCAATGTGTAGAAATATAAAATACATCTCGTTCATATTTATTGATTATTAACTCGTTCCTGTTTAATTCTCAGATGCCAAACCTAATGGACCTCACCATCAGTAAGTAACACTGCACCGTCTCCATAGAAACCAGGTGGTTTATGATGTCATGTGATGATGGAAAGGTATGATGTCATGTCTCGTCAGATCCCAGGATCAGTGACCCCTCCCCCTTCAATCAGTTCAGTTTATCTTCCAATGAGATGTTTGGACCTCATCATGTGATCCCGGTGCCCGTCCTACCTTTGAACTCTGACCTCCAGGCCCCGGGTCAGAACTTTGTCTCTGGACTCTCGACCAGACTCCAGGATTTGAACTCTTTACCGCCCCCTGCTGCCTCTGTAACCCCTGGACCGGACCTGATGGAGGCCAGCAGCATAGGAGGGATCCAGAACCAGCAACACTGCAAGTACGACCTGCTAAGCAGTGTCCCACGTGAGTGCAAGCTCTGACCCTTGATCTTTGACCTCCCTGTGATGATGTACAGCTGGAACAATCAGACGATTTATTATCTGTGCAATCAGGTCCAGAATTTTGGACCAGATCCTGTGTCTGATCCAGTCTCAGTTCAGTTTGTGGTTTTACTAATCAAGGTCTGACGGAGCAGCGGAAGGTGTTGGTACATCAGTATCTAACCTGAACCGTCCCAGTCTCAGGTCTAGAACCAGGACTTAACAGTTCCAGGTCCTGGTTCACTGCTAAAAACTAGTTCGGTTATGTGCAGTAAACATCTGGATTAAGAGGTTAACTTGTTCTAGGTCTAACGTGTCACAGGTTCTGTTGAAAACATTTCAACAGTTCTTTTGTCAGTGTCGACATAGTAACATTCTCTCTCCGTCTGTTTCCACAGTAACAGATCTGGACCTGAAGTTCCAGTACCGGGGTCGGATCATGGGCTCTCTGACAGTGAGCAACCCTCAGGGCTGCCGGCTATACTCTGGCCATCTAGAGCCAAGCCCGGAACAGGTTGAGCTGTTTGGACCCGTCACCCTGCAGCAGGTCCTGTTCCCAGGGACGTCCGAGATCCAGAACCAGAAGCAGCGGTTCTACACCGAGGCCCTGCTAGATGTGATGGACAGAGGTCTGATCCTGGAGATCTGGGAACAGGACATTTACGCCATCCGCCTCTGTCAGTGTAAGGTGTTCTGGTCTGGACCGGGCACAACCGAACAGAGTCCACCCAACCCCCTGGAGCGCGAGAAAAAGATCAAAGTTTTCAGTCTGAATGACTTCCTTCAAGGTGAGGAGTCAAAGGTTATGTCAGAAAACATTTAGTTTCACCTCTGAGCCTCCTGTTGGAATAAATGTTCTGTTCTCAGGTCTGATCCTGTTCCAGAAAGGTGAAGCTACAAACCCTCCACCCTTTGAGATCTACTTCTGCTTTGGGGAGGACTGGCCGGACAAGAAACCCAAAGAGAAAAAACTCATCATCGTTCAGGTCAGAGGTCGTAAGACATCAGCATCTGATCAGCTCTAAACCTAACAACCAGTTAACTGTCAGAACTATAAAAGGTTCATGATGCAACTTCCTCAAAAGAACAAAAGCTGTAAATCAGATTTATTTTTTAACTTTAAAAACGGCATCAAACACTTTAACCTGGTTCTAATCAACCAGTATCAATGTGGCTGTTCTGGTCTCTACCTGGGTCCTGTCTTCAGGTGGTTCCTGTTGTGGCTCGCATACTGACGGAGATGTTCTCAGGAGAACTCAGCTGGTCGACCGCGGACAGATCTCACCTGACGTCAACCAGACTCAAACAGTTCAAGAAAAACTGCAGCAGTCTGAAGCAACATCAGAGCTCCTGCCAAGGGCCAACACATCCAGGGTCCCTGGACCCCCAACGTGCCCTGATCTACACATCCAGGGTCCCTGGACCCCCAACGTGTCCTGATCTACACATCCAGGGTCCCTGGACCCCCAACGTGTCCTGATCTACACATCCAGGGTCCCTGGACCCCCAACGTGTCCGATCTACACATCCAGGGTCCCTGGACCCCCAACGTGTCCTGATCTACACATCCAGGGTCCCTGGACCCCAACGTGCCCTGATCTACACATCCAGGGTCCCTGGACCCCCAACGTGCCCTGATCTACACATCCAGGGTCCCTGGACCCCCAACGTGCCCTGATCTACACATCCAGGGTCCCTGGACCCCCAACGTGCCCTGATCTACACATCCAGGGTCCCTGGACCCCCAACGTGTGTCCTGATCTACACATCCAGGGTCCCTGGACCCCCAACGTGCCCTGATCTACACATCCAGGGTCCCTGGACCCCCAACGTGCCTGATCTACACATCCAGGGTCCCTGGACCCCCAACGTGTGTCCTGATCTACACATCCAGGGTCCCTGGACCCCCAACGTGTGTCCTGATCTACACATCCAGGGTCCCTGGACCCCCAACGTGCCCTGATCTACACATCCAGGGTCCCTGGACCCCCAACGTGTCCCTGATCTACACATCCAGGGCCCCTGGACAGAAGGACTCTGGCTGATCGACAGTGACATCAGATTATTTTAAAGAAAGTTTCAAACTTTCATTTGTTTGAACTTACTTTTTTATTTTAAAGTCCGTGTCTGCAGAGAAACAATCAGCTTATTTTTACAGGAAGTAAAAGTGACCGTTTCCTGTTTGAGCAGTGAAGTGACACGTTCAATGACCACAAATATGTTAACTGTCTTTAAATCGATTAAACTGTTCGAATTTAAACTGTTAGAACATTTTGACAGTTCACCTGTTTAACCAGTTCGTCTGAATTAAATAAACACGTTCTTTCATTCGTCACATTTTTGGATTCATTAACCAGGAAACAAATGATCTGTGAACTGACTGAAGGGGGCAGCACTGAGCCTACTCACACTACTCATTATTACAAACTACTGAAAAACATCCTTTATCATAGAGATTTATTGTCCTCAGTGGATGAACCTTTAGATAAACTTCAATCCCGTGACATCAGAAAATCAATCAACTTATATTTAATTGAAATTAAATCAGTTTTGACCACAGAAAGTGAGGTCTTCTGGTTAGGGTTAGTTAGTAGTTAAGTCTGTCTAAGGTCTGGTTTCTGCTGGTTCAGGGTTAGTTAATAGTAGTTAAGACTCCATTGGATGTCTTCTTCACAGGCGAAACCAAAGGATGGAAGTGTCACATTACCCAGAAGGCAGCAGTGACCTCACCTATTCATCAGTCAAACTTTAGAGCAGGAAAATCAAACACCTGAAATCAGCTCCTGTTGTGTTCCAGTCAGATGATCTTCTTTGAATCGGATCTCAGTTAAATGGGACTCAGTATTGATGAATTACATAATCAATCTGACACGAAAGAAATGAGCAACATAGGGTCGTAGTCAAGCTAGCTGCCACATGGTCAGCAAATTACAAAATTAAAGTAAAAAGGAAACATCGGGGATAGAAAGGAGCGCACCCCCACGTTTCCTCAAACATAGGAATCACCTGTGAGCTTCTAATCTGGACTCAGTACTGCCCCCTGTGGCACATGAGCAGATCAACACTGTCTAACCCCATCACTGCAGCAGTGACTCGGTTTCACTGATGTCACCTGAACGAAGGCGAGTTTCTGTTAGTGATGAAAAAGGTGCGGTGAACTTCCCCACATGCTTCAGGTGGAATCAGACGTCTTTCAAACAAACGAGTCAAATGTTAGTAAAACGTTGTTTGTTGTTTCAGTTGTTTATTGTTTACAACAAGGCTACATCACCGATGATGTCATGGTGTCAGTCTCTCTCACTTTGTGGAAAAACAACTAAAATTCAACCAAAGTTAAAAAGGTCAAAGGTGACGCCAAATCCACCAGATCACGCCCCCTCAGGCAGCCGCTCAGCCAAGAGCATCATGGGAATTTTTTTGGCTCATTCAATGGCACGGACAAAAAAACATCACGACCAAAGTCCCAAAAATAAATCTCTTAAAAACTGTTGACCAGGCACGTCCTCCGATTCATCAAGATCCAACAGGTGTGATCCGCATCAGCTCACTTAGTGAACTCCTCCCAGTCCTGGCCCCGCCCTCTTTCACCTGCTGCAGGTGAGTTCAGGGGTCAGGGGTCAGGGGGAGGACTCAGTCTGTTCAGTCAGTCCTCACTCTGTCAGTCTGTCAGAGAAATTCATCCTGTTTCACACGTAACCTCTTAACGTTCTCTCAGTCTCTCTTCCTCCTCTTCCTCCTCCTCCTCTTCTTCCTCTTCCTCGTTCTGTGGATCCTCGTCTGCAGTCGCAGATTTTTGCCGTCACCTCTGAACGTTGGTCAACAAAACATTTAACCTGAAGACGAAACAACAAAGTTGAAAACACGACAAGGCGTGAACAGTTACCTGGTGCGAACAGTTACCTGGTGAGGTGTGAAGGTTGCAGCTATCGGAACAGTCTGGTGAACTCTCTGATGGCCCAACACACGTGTTTACACTCCTCAGCACTGAACAAACATGAATACAACAGATTTAGTATCTCTTTTCTATTTCTAACACAACAGCCTCACACACACAGTGTAACACAACAGCCTCACACACACACACACAGTGTAACACAACAGCCTCACACACACACACAGTGTAACACAACAGCATCACACAACAGGCGGCCCGCTGCAAAGTTATGCCGCTGCTGCTTCAGGATCATTATTAGTTAGTATTGAGTCAGTTTCAGAAATTGAGTGCATGTGTAGATCAGAAATCAAGTAGCCTCAGTATTTTCACATATTAAAATGCAATAACATGTCAATCATATTACATATTAAGATTCTAAAGATAAGACAAAAAGCATGTCTCTAATAAATGAACTCTTATCTCTTTATCTCAGGATAAACCTATCCTGGCTTAAGTGAAAAGGTCCAGCTTGAATTAGCTTCAACTTGAGCTCCAGCCGTTCCTCTAACACAATCCAGCCGGGTCTAATCCAGCCGGGTCTAATCCAGCCGGGTCCAATCCAGCCGGGTCTAATCCAGGCTTTAATAAACCTCGTGTTGGGCATGAGCTAAATGTCACGATTAGTATTAGAAGCTGCAGAATTTAATTACAAACTAAAATGTTTCACATGTGGCGTCAATCCATAGCCGACATTGTTTTCATTAAATAAATGAATTGTCGGATCACTAGTCAGACTGTGGATGTTAAGTTAGATAATATCAGATATGGTCAGAGGTACCTCGAGAAGGGTTTTTTATACTAATTTATGCTAGCTTTTATTTAAAGTAGCTCTTCCAGCAAATGATAAATGAAATGCAAAGTGTGTGTTTTAAATCGAATGAAATCTGTAAATATGAAACTTTCAGCCGCAAAGAAAAAAGACTGAGGTGAAACGAAGTGACTATTTCATTATCAAAATACATAAGCTACTCAAACACATTTATCATTCACAGGATGTCTGTTCAATTTATCTTCTTTATATCAAAGATCAATAACTTTATATTGATACTAATTAATTAATTAATTGTCAGCATAAATTCAAACACAGCAGAGGGTCATCTTTGTCATGGGTGTGGATTGTGAAAGATCTAGCTTCTCCTCAGAGGATGAACCTCTGTCAGCTGCTGGAGCCCAACAGAACCAGCCTGACCCGTAAAGTGCTCCCAGAACCACAGACTGCATCTGCTTCACTAGTTTCCTGTTCACTGGCTGATGTAGAGAAGCTCAACACTACATTTTACACATTAATAACAGTTTTTTCTTTAGTTTTTATTGTTCTTTATAGTTTTCTACTTATTTTCATTTAGTATCTGACTTGTTTACAAACCTCGTTGTACATGCGTGTACTGACATCAATATACAGTAGAAATAGAATCCCAGTGTTGTACCTGTTGTATTGTAAAGATATGAAACCTACTTACTATGTTTTTCCGTTTATTTTTGATTTACTCCGGGTGAGCTAGAACCCACCAGGGTTTAACCTGATAAAATAAGACTAAACACACCAGTCTCTCTCTAGTTGTGAGGACACTCATTGACATAATGCATTCCCTAACCGTAACCTAACTTTAACCATCACAACTATGCCTAACTCTAACCTAAACCAAGTCTTAACCCTCAAACAGCCCATTGAACTTGTGGACCAGACAGAATGTCCTCACAATGATGGTATTGAACCACAATTGGCCTCATAACTACAGACAGACATGCACAGACGCACACAGATCAGTGTGTTGAGGTAAACTCTGGACTCGTCTGAACCTGCTGTAAATTTGTCCTTGTTCCATTTGAGAAAAACAAGTCTCAACATGAATCTGTCGGGTTTTTTAAACTTCAAATTGCTTCTACTCGTCTTTTTTCTCTCTGCTCTCGTAGGTGTTGCAGTTTGTGGCCGACGTGCACGCAGAGTAACTCCGGTTACTTCTGTAGCTATAAATCACCAATGCTACCTGAAGACATGTCAGATGATCCGATCACAAGTCATCACTTCACACCTGGGTTGTGTCTGAAATCACCGACACTTCTCACTATAGAAACTATCGCACCATAACTGCAGTGAGCTCAAAAGAATAAAGCTCTTTCTACTCAGTTCATTTTCTGTGCACTGGTAATTAAGTTATTGTTGCAGGATTCTGACATTCAACAATAACATATGGAAATCAAAGATCCCATACAAAAATGTAAATGTTTATTTTCACTTTAAGGTAAAAAAGCTTATTGAATCCTTAAAAGTAGAAAAAGACTTGTTACATATTTTACAGTCACAAGTCACAGATCTGTCTGTGTTTCTCCTCTCTGCCATTTCCCTTCTGTCAATGCTGCGATTGCAATGCATGATGGGATATATTGCTCAGTTAGTGACCATCAGATGTGAACTTTTTTTCATGATGCACTGTGTGAAACAGTGAGTCCACAATGAAGGGAATAAAAACCCACTTTAACAACACCTGCTCTCAGCTGTACGTTTGGTTTGCCAGCCAATCAGAAGCTTTTATTTGGCTGGTTCTGTTAGAACCTTATCAGGTCCGAGTCTCTCCAGCAGAACCATGACCTGAAGCCTTGTCACACTTTTCTCAAAGTTGAGGAAACAAAAAAGAGTCGGCGTCGTGCCAGTGTCATACATGTTGACGTTCTATGTCATACGTGTTGCAGGTGTCTCACCTGGTGACCTGTTTGTGGAAGTCAGTCAGCTGTTTGTGTGTGACTGTCACGGCGCCTCCTGACGTCTCCTTTGGTAAACCTTTCAGAGCGTTTTCTAACCAGCGACAGAGCGTCTGAAACGACAAAGGTCACAGAGGTCAGGATCCACAGGCACCGTCAGACTGATGCATCTGCTCAGGTGTTTACTCACAGGTCTGTCAAACGCCATGACCTCCCACAGAACCTCGGCCACGTCAGGAAGCGTGTACGGCGGCAGACAGAAACAACACGAGTGCATGAGCTGAGTGACTAGCTGCTGACCATGTTGCTCCATGGCCTGACCAATCAGCTGCTTCCGCACCTCAAAGTCCTCCTCGTGCTGCAGAGACATGAGTCACATTTAAGATGTAAACAAGTCAAATTATCGAGATTATTAATTTATATAATAATATTCTTCATGTGACATTTTAACCATTTTCCTGAAAAATATTACTTTCTTTGACACAAATTTGTTAAATGAACGTTAAACTTCGTTGACTCACGTCGTTGGCGACTCCGGTGTGAATCAGATCTCGGACAAACTTCATGACGCTGCAGTTGGCGTCTCGATGGTCTAATGCGCTGGCAGCAATCGCACACTGGATGATGTTAATGACGATGCTGCTGCTGAGTAACGTGACTGGACTCCGCTGAACAAACCTGGGTGCGCACAAACACACACGTATCAGAAGAGTCAACATTTGGTGTGTAAACAGGAAGTGATCAGGTGACCTGCACTCACCTGGTGGCTAGTCTGAACAGGTCGTCCACGGTGTCGGGATGATTCCTTAGACCGTTGGGCTGTTCCAGCAGCTGGAAGGTCGGCATACACAGAGCCTGGAGGAGGGAGAGTCATGTCACCATCATTATAACAAAATGTTTTACAATCAGACTGGATCCTGGTGAGTTCACCTGCTGCTCAGGTGCATCATTACCTGTAACATGTCGAGCAGTCCCTGCCTGCAGCCCTCCTCCATGCCGTACTCATCCACCAAGATGCTGCCCAGGTACAGGAAGCAGGAGTGTGGATACACCTGGTACACACTCACCATCTGATCACGACCAACATCCAATCAGAAAACAGCTTAACAGGTCGATTCATTAAATCAGGAGAAATATTTTCTGTTTCTTTCTGACATGTTTTGGTCAACTGAGCCATCGGAGGAAAGTCTACTGATCATGAAATCCAACCAATCCTCTACCAAGAACAACAACATTGACCGTACAGGTGTGTCACAGAGGACAAGTACAACACAGCAAAGGTGTTTCAGAGCCGGTGTTTCTCACCTGAGTGACGAGTGGCTGTAGCAGGGAGGCGGAACCTTTCCCAACACATCTGACAGCAAACCTGAGACAGCGACAGCATCGCTCCACGATTCTGTTATCAGCCTGATGAGTGTTCAGAGTGTCCGACAGCACCGGCCAGATCTACAGAACAGTCACATGACACACGCATCATCTACAGGTGAGTCACGTGACACACGCAACATCTACAGGTGAGTCACGTGACACACGCATCATCTACAGGTGAGTCACATGACACACGCAACATCTACAGGTGAGTCACATGACACACGCAACATCTACAGGTGAGTCACATGACACACGCATCATCTACAGGTGAGTCACGTGACACACGCATCATCTACAGGTGAGTCACATGACACACGCATCATCAACAGGTGAGTCACGTGACACACGCATCATCTACAGGTGAGTCACATGACACACGCATCATCTACAGGTGAGTCACATGACACACGCATCATCTACAGGTGAGTCACGTGACACACGCATCATCTACAGGGGTCACTGACACGCACATCTACAGGTGAGTCACGTGACACACGCATCATCTACAGGTGAGTCACGTGACACACGCATCATCTACAGGTGAGTCACGTGACACACGCAACATCTACAGGTGAGTCACATGACACACGCATCATCTACAGGTGAGTCACGTGACACACGCATCATCTACAGGTGAGTCACGTGATGAAGTTCATGAGGTGTTTTACCTCCTGGATGACTTTCTGACAGGGGTGAGTCTGTCCATTCTCTACGATGGGGTTTGTGTGTCTGGGGAAAAAAAATTAAAATTAAAAATAAACCCTAACAACAACAATCACTGTCAGTATTTGTTCATTTATATAAAGTTTGACAACAGGTGAACTCACCTGAAGATAACAGCCAGTCTGTCGAGCCAAACAGTCGGATCAGCTGATTTACCGTTTGTAGATTCTTCTGCTAAAAGCTGAAAAACAGATAAATATATAAAACGTGAACTGGACAGATTTTATTTCTTTTAAAAAACATTTTAACATTAAAAAAAATTAAATAAACATTAAAAATGACACTATTAAAACACAGAACCAGAGTGATGTAATTTATTATAAAAACGTTAAAAGATGAAAGGACGTGTAAACACTAACCTTCTTCAGAGCGATGACTTGAACCGCACAAAGGTCACTGAGACACTCTGCAATCTTCTCTAGAGGAAGACGAGCCAGGACCAGAGCTGTACCTGTGCAGGGAAACCACACAGGTGAGTGTACGTGTGTGACCTTAGAACCTGTGTTCTGTTTTTAAATGAATTTAAACATGTCACCTGACGGATGACGTCACCACAGGTGGGTTACCATACCTTTGAGCAGTCCTACGGCGGCCTCTGTGGACAGGGCGAATGAGTCGAGGGAGCGAGCGATGTCGAGCAGACCCTGGAAGTGTTGAGCCATGTGATCTCTGCACACTGAACAGATGTTGTGGATCGCCTTCGCCGCCGCTGACGCCAGAGGTTTCTCTCCGAGGCCTTTCATCAGGTAACTCAACACGGGGTCTGACAGGAAGTACACAGTTCAACCCAATAAAAGACCTTTCATCACAAACAGGAGACTCAGTAAAATGAATGCCAACATTTTCCTGTGAATATTTGTTTGGTTAAATGTTCAAGGAAACAAAAGCTGGAGGGGAATCCGACAAAGGTGTTCAGATTTCATTTTTCAGACAGATTTTCCTACCCAGGAATCTTGGGTTTCTGTCTACGACCTCGCTCATCTCTCCAACCAGCTCAATGCTCGTGTACCGAACCGCCATGTGGACACTTTCAGGAAGTAAAACCACCTGCTGCAGCACCTCCGACAGCGTAGGGTTGTTTTCTCTGAAAATGAAACAGCCCCAGGACAAAGTGGTTTAAACTGCATTTAAAGAAAAACAGTCCCCTAAAATCTGAATATGTTCAACATTTCAGCTTCTGTTTCACAATATTTTCTCCCTGTTCGGATTGGAAATCGTTTCAGCAGATGAAAGGAAACTGCAGATACTCACGGATCAACACTTTTCGCAATCGCAGCCATGATGAAAAGAACAGCTTCCGTCACTTCCCAGGGTGGGTTCCCCTCTTTTAACGTAGAATATAACTGAGAACAAGCAGAAACTCTTTTTAACAAGGGATCCAGACTAACTTTTATTTTTTGCAATGGTGCACTCAACTTATTCATTTAGGTGGACAAGCACCTAATTTAGGGACACCCGAGATTTGTCCCTGCCTTTTTGCCACCAAAATAATAAGCCTTTTATACCTTTTCTTGACAGTTCCCATATACATTGGTCATTTCTTAACTAGGGCTGGGTATCGCAATGGTTTTCCCTAATCGATTTGATTCTTATCACAATATCAACACTGATCACAACATAATGATCGATACTTCTCTTAAACAAGTAAAATCTTTCTTCATAGCTGCATGCCCATTCATTCAGGCTGCCTTGCAATTCTCTATGCAGGAAAAACACAAGCAGAATGTCTTTTAATGTGGAATATAACTGAGAACAAGCGGAACCTTTTGAACGTAGAATGGAAGTGTTTACCCTAACACCCTAACCCAAACAGAGGTGGGAAAAACAGCATAAAATAAACCTTCAGTTTGAGATTAATTGTGGATTAAAGGTTTTAAAGTAACATTAAGGTTAATGTTAAGGTAACATTCATCAGTGTGTGTCTGCTTCTTCAACAGCAGACACACACTCACTGTCGCAGTCGGTGAACATACCATTTGTGTAAATACAGAGGGTGTATTTCTCTCTATGGTTAATGCTAGTGTTTGTGGCCGCTAACTAGATCAGGGGTTAATCATGGCAATGCCAAGCATGCATGTGGGGGAGAGGAGCTTCAGAGGGAGCCTTGAGGGGGGGGGGGGGGGGGGGGAAATATCAACAGCTGTTTCCCAGAGTCACTAACTCCAGCTTTATAAACTAAAGTTACCTGAGAAAAACACTCCATGGATCCGACAAGAAAAATTACGTCTTTAACGAGGTCAGAGACTCTCATCCTGAACTCTCCAAAATCATCTGTGTCCTCCGGGATTCCCTCCTGTTGAGAGAAAATTATTTTGCATTGAAGATCGAGATTAAGAATAAAATGTTTTCAGGAGTTGGGTTAGGGTCCCAGTTACACAGTTAGCCACCAACAGTTAGCACCGTGAATCCAGTCTCCAGTCAAAATGTTTTTAAGATCAGAGTGAATAATAAAGTTCAGGATTTCATCAGAATGTCAGTGTAAACAGGATTAGTACTCGTACGTGGTCTGGATCCAGCTGACAGTGTCGAGCCAAACAGTGCAGAAGTCTCTGGATGTACGGTCTGAAGATGGTGTGAAGCGCCGCATCATTAATTTTATACAGATGTTCTCCGAGACGGTACCAGAAGTTAAAGGAAATCTCCACCACCTGGAACACAAAGACCAGAACAAAAAGTAGAACTTTAATGATTACGATTTCGACTAACTAAAACCCAGAAAAAAATACATATATTTGTATAGCCCATGTTCACAAATTAAAATATGTCTCATAGATCTTAACAAGGTGCAACATCCTCTGTTCTTAACTCTCAACAAAAGTAAGGAAAAACTACCCAAAAAAACTATTCACAGGGGGAAAATTAACGTAGAAACTTCAGAGAGAGCCACGTGTGAGGGTCCCTCTCCCAGGACGGACAGAAGTGCACTAGATGCTGCGTGTAGCTGAACACATCAACAAACACTGTGGGTGTTGGTTATTTTCGTACCTCGTACTGTGGGTGTCCTGCACAGATCAGCAGCAGCTCCAGTGTCCTCAGGTCGCCCATACCCTGACCTGGACTCCTGACAGTCGTCTCTAGAAACGTCTCACAGAGTTCGGTGAAGATCCTGCAGTAGTTCAGCACTCTGACAACACACAACAAATCATACATGTAGCTGAAAACACACCGACAGTGCAATGAACAACAATCAGAAACCGTTTCCTCCGTGTCCTCACTTGTCAAGGTCTTCTCGGGCTACAGCCATGTGATAGGCCGTCTCCAAGGTCAGGACGCCCTGGAAGAGCTGCAGAGCCAACGCCATGTTGGTGTCCACATTTTCTATGGCGTAGAGAGACGAGCAGACACAGTCCGACGCTGCCTCATGGAGGTTAGTGGAGGTTTCATCCCTCTGCTATAGAGACAATAGGAAACATCAACAGCTGATGCGACACTGGTTTATCACTCTCATGGTGATTTATGCTGACATCCCTGTAGACCTGCAAGACGATAAAACAATAATGAGTAATTCTCACCAGGACTTGGAAGAGAACCATGAGCAACTGGTTATTAGCCATGAAGTTAGTGTCGAGCACTCCCAGGTTGAACCAGCTGCCGAGACAACGAAACACTTTGATGAGCATCTTCTCGTTGTCGCCCGTCTTCTCCACACATGACGTCTGAAATCAAACACAAAGAGCGTGACGTTGCATCACCTGTTCTCTGAGTCCAGATCACAATCTGATCTGAATCATCATCTCATCGCTGTACTTTGAATCTGACAGATGCTGGTTTGGGTTATTGATATCAATCAATAGTAAATCATCCAAAACTGAAACATGATTTGCAGATAATCAATAATGACTGAAAGAAAAGGTACAGCAATCATGAAGAATAATCACATCATTAAACTGCTGATGAAAAACAGAATGTTTTTTCAACAGTTGATTAAGAAAATAAATATAAGAACTAAGATACAGAAAAGTGAAAACTTATTTAAATGTTTAGTCTTGTTTCATTAATTCACACTGGAGATCGTTGGTGTTTTTGTTTGTAAAATAATGTGAGTAAATGTTATTTGTTTTAATGTGTGTTAAAACCATCCCTAACCCTCCACACTGACCAACAGGAAAGTGTTTGACACGAGGACAAGAGAGAAACATTTAACCAGTAGAGGGCGTCAGAGGTAGAGTGACACAGACCAGCAGGGTGACCACAGTGCTGGAGTAATAAGCCAGATCCTCGATGATCTCTGTCCTACGATTGGCTCCGATTCGTAGAGATCGACTGTGAACTTCCTCTGGAAGCACAGTGAGGATCTCCACCAGGAAGGGCATCGAGCTGATGTCATTATTGTACCTGAGAGGAGGCAGAGACACGGACAGGTGAGTCAGATCATCAGAGGATAAATCAAACTGTCCTTCACGCTGGACAAAGACGAGTCTTCTGAAGAGTCTTGAACAGACTCTTCTCTTCTCCATCGTCTTGTCACTGTAATCACTCGTTCTTCAATGAAAATATATAAACTATCTGTGGACGCAATCATCTTGATACTTCCTTACTACAATCATCACTTCCTGTTTGTAAAAAGTTGAAATTATGTGAATTCTTACTTTTCTATGAGCGTGTGAACGCATCCTTTCCAAGACGCCATCTGAAGAGCGAGATCTGCGATCGCTAAAGCCAGCTGACACAGAAAATAGATCAATTAACTTCTGAACCTATCAGTGTTATTATTGATCAGGATCAAACATATTTATTGATCCTCGGAGCAGATGTGGTTTATTGCAACATCAGGACAGAACAAACAGTGAAACATTAACACAACATATGTGTAACACTAATTTACATAATGTAATGAAACTATAACGTGGTTTCCGTTACCGGCTGGTTCAGTTCCTCGGATCATAAAGAACAGGTGTGAACAGTGTTACCTGTGTGACAATGATGGGCGACAGATCTTTGAGGTTCTGGATGTGGGTCAGCAGCGAGTCTCGAAGTGCATTGTGGGTCTCAGGAGGAAGCTCGTAGAAGGATGTCTGGATCTTCATCTTCATCGTCTGAGCAGCAAAATAACACGACTCCACGTCCTGTTTGCACTGCAGCAGCTGGTCTGAGATCTCCCAGGCGTACATCTGAGGGAGGGACAGGAAGTGATGTCATTACCCCTGTCAGAGTAAGGGTTACGATCCGGATTCATGATCCGACATCGATTAATAACTAAATAAATGTGATTGTCAGTTTGTGTTTGATAAGCCACACACACAGGCTGCAGTCAGACTATCACCCTAACCCTTTTAATATACAGTCGCTGATGGTCTTTATATAAAGTCGCTGATGGTCTTTATATACAGTCACTGACCATCTTTATATAAAGTCGCTGATGGTCTTTATATACAGTCGCTGATGGTCTTTATATAAAGTCGCTGATGGTCTTTATATACAGTCACTGATGGTCTTTATATACAGTCACTGATCATCTTTATGTACAGTCACTGATCCTCTTTATATACAGTCACTGACAATCTTTATATAAAGTCGCTGATGGTCTTTATATAAAGTCGCTGATGGTCTTTATATAAAGTCGCTGATGGTCTTTATATACAGTCGCTGATGGTCTTTATATAAAGTCGCTGATGGTCTTTATATAAAGTCGCTGATGGTCTTTATATACAGTCACTGATGGTCTTTATATACAGTCACTGATGGTCTATATACACAGTCACTGACCATCTTTATATAAAGTCACTGATGGTCTTTATATGCAGTCACTGATGGTCTTTATATGCAGTCACTGATGGTCTTTATATGCAGTCACTGATGGTCTTTATATACAGTCACTGATGGTCTTTATATCAGTCACTGATGGTCTTTATATAAGTCACTGATGGTCTTTATATACAGTCACTGATGGTCTTTATATACAGTCACTGATGGTCTTTATATACAGTCGCTGATGGTCTTTATATAAGTCCTGATGGTCTTTATATACAGTCCTGATGGTCTTTATATACAGTCACTGATGGTCTTTATATACAGTCACTGATCGTCTTATATAAAGTCCTGATGGTCTTTATATACAGTCACTGATGGTCTTTATATACAGTCACTGATCATCTTTATATAAAGTCACTGATCATCTTTATATACAGTCACTGATCATCTTTATATAAAGTCACTGATGGTCTTTATATAAAGTCGCTGATGGTCTTTATATACAGTCGCTGATGGTCTTTATATACAGTCACTGAAGGTCTTTATATACAGTCGCTGATGGTCTTTATATAAAGTCACTGATGGTCTTTATATACAGTCGCTGATGGTCTTTATATAAAGTCACTGATGGTCTTTATATACAGTCGCTGATGGTCTTTATATACAGTCGCTGATGGTCTTTATATACAGTCGCTGATGGTCTTCATATACAGTCACTGATGGTCTTCATATACACTCGCTGATGGTCTTCATATACACTCGCTGATGGTCTTTATATACAGTCACTGATGGTCTTCATATACACTCGCTGATGGTCTTTATATACAGTCGCTGATGGTCTTCATATACAGTCACTGATCCTCTTTATATACAGTCACTGATGGTCTTCATATACAGTCACTGATCCTCTTTATATACAGTCGCTGATGGTCTTCATATACAGTCGCTGATCCTCTTTATATACAGTCGCTGATGGTCTTTATATACAGTCACTGATGGTCTTTATATACACTCGCTGATGGTCTTCATATACACTCGCTGATGGTCTTTATATACAGTCGCTGATGGTCTTCATATACAGTCACTGATCCTCTTTATATACAGTCGCTGATGGTCTTCATATACAGTCACTGATCCTCTTTATATACAGTCGCTGATGGTCTTTATATACAGTCACTGATGGTCTTTATATACAGTCACTGATGGTCTTTATATACAGTCACTGATGGTCTTTATATACAGTCACTGATCATCTTTATATAAAGTCACTGATCATCTTTATATACAGTCACTGATCATCTTTATATAAAGTCACTGATGGTCTTTATATAAAGTCGCTGATGGTCTTTATATACAGTCGCTGATGGTCTTTATATAAAGTCACTGATGGTCTTTATATACAGTCGCTGATGGTCTTTATATAAAGTCACTGATGGTCTTTATATACAGTCGCTGATGGTCTTTATATAAAGTCACTGATGGTCTTTATATACAGTCGCTGATGGTCTTTATATAAAGTCACTGATGGTCTTTATATACAGTCACTGATGGTCTTTATATACAGTCACTGATCATCTTTATATAAAGTCACTGATCATCTTTATATACAGTCACTGATCATCTTTATATAAAGTCACTGATGGTCTTTATATAAAGTCGCTGAAGGTCTTTATATACAGTCGCTGATGGTCTTTATATAAAGTCACTGATGGTCTTTATATACAGTCGCTGATGGTCTTTATATACAGTCGCTGATGGTCTTTATATACAGTCGCTGATGGTCTTTATATACAGTCGCTGATGGTCTTCATATACAGTCACTGATGGTCTTCATATACAGTCACTGATGGTCTTTATATACAGTCGCTGATGGTCTTCATATACACTCGCTGATGGTCTTTATATACAGTCACTGATGGTCTTTATATACAGTCGCTGATGGTCTTCATATACACTCGCTGATGGTCTTTATATACAGTCACCTATGGTCTTTATATACAGTCGCTGATGGTCTTCATATACAGTCGCTGATGGTCTTTATATACAGTCACTGATGGTCTTTATATACAGTCGCTGATGGTCTTCATATACACTCGCTGATGGTCTTTATATACAGTCGCTGATGGTCTTCATATACAGTCACTGATGGTCTTCATATACAGTCACTGATGGTCTTTATATACACTCGCTGATGGTCTTTATATACAGTCGCTGATGGTCTTTATATACAGTCGCTGATCCCCCCCCCCGGTCCCTATTTGATTCTGGTTTGAGCTCCGCCCTGAAACAAAATCTCACTTTAGTGTCACTCATTGAGAAAGAGAGAGAGTGACATCAGAGCTCCCTGTCACATTAACAACATTATATTTAATAACTGATTGATTATTGTATCAGATGAATAAATACAAATGATTGAGAGGGTTAACTCTGTATTTATTGATTATTGTAATAAATTAATCAGAAGGACTGAATAAAACTATTAAACCTGTTAATATAAATCCAGATAAAAGTTGTGATCTTGTGCCTGGAGTTTGGTGAACAGCTGTTCGGGTTAACTCGAACCTAACCAGAGATAAACACTGGTCATTGACTTAATATAACTTAAACTGCTGCGGTGAAGTTTACTCCCCTGACGTCACGTAACTACATGACGTCAGAGAGTAAACGTCACCGCAGCAGTGGCACCAGTCAGGCTAACATGCTAAAGGAGCTAGCACACCGGGCCTGATAGAACCTGAAACACGGAACATTCGTTGGAAACTGCGACATTTACTCCTCAACACCGCAGCGTGTGTGTGTCTGTGCGTGACAGCACACAGCTAATCGTGCTAACACGAAGCTAAAGGTTCGCGTTTTCATCCATTCATTTAACTAGCTTAGCTTAGCTGTGATGCTAACGGGAAGCTGCGGCTCCTCTGAGACTGCGCACTTCACTTCTCCGGGTGTTTTCAAAGCGGGTCAACATTCACACCCGGGTCCGGACCCAGCACATCCGATCCCCCTCAGACCCCCTCAACCCTCCGTCCTTCACCCTCCGGTCCCCCGGGCTCTCCCATTTTCTTACCGATCTTTGGAGCTCTCCGAGCCACACCGAGGCTCGCTCCTTCCCGGCCGGGTCCGGGTCGTGGTACAGGGCTTGGACCGCCTGGTAGACCAGGGTCAGGTTCGGTTTGCCCCCCTCCATATCTCGGCTCAGAGGCGGGATGAGATAAGGCAGAAATTAAAGCTACACGGTGGATCTGAAAGAGTCCTACACGGCCTGAGAATCGACCGCCATCTCGCACTGGCTTCCCGCATGCAACCGCGATTGGATCCCGACTGGAAACACGGACAGGAACATTAGTTCCGCTCATGACGTGAGGACTTCAGAGGTCCGTTAAAAATAAAATACCATTAAAGTCGCTGCTCATTAAACTTCGTCTTAATGGACAAATACAAAAACTCATATTTCAGTCCATCTAATTTATGGACTAATTAACAGAACTCGATTTTAGAAAATAACAAGTTAAAAAATAAATTGTTAATAGACGGAACAGAATTATTTTAAATGTTAAAGTTTATTTGACTGTTATGATTTGAACTGCCTTTGAAAAAAACAACTTTACTGTGTTTTTTAAACAATTGTTTCACTTCGATAAAACTTGTTTTTCAGGGGCCAGGGTTTAACTATGTTTAACTATGTTTAACTATGTTTAACTATGTGCTGTTTCTGATTTAAGTCTTATGAATGACAAAAAAACACAAACATTCAGAACGATGACACCGATTTTTTATTATTTATTAGATATACAATCATTTTCATACAAAAAATTTACTTTGTTTTTCCTTGTACTTTATTTCAAATTTATCATTGATATTAAAGAACATTGTGCTGCTGACAGGGTGTGAACTAACTATTACCATAACCCTAGGGGCTGTGGCTCAGGAGGTGGAGCAGTTCGTCCACTAACCGGTTCGATTCCTGTCTGCCGCCATTCCTTATGCCAAAGTGTCCTTGGGCAAGATACTGAACCAAACTGCTTCTAACGTCTGTGACAGTGTGTGAGTGATGTGTGATGGAGAAAGTACATCTGCACATAGGTGAAGTGTGTGAATGGTAAAACTGTAAAGAGCTTTGTGTCATTAAGATAGAAAAGATCGTATACAGATCATTTACCTTTCCTGATGGCGGCAGTGGATCATGACGTTGGACTGGGGATTATGGCATCAGATTGTGATCCTGATCATGGTGGCAGCTAAACGTGGACTATTATTTTCAACAAGTCTGCTTGATATATAATATTTCTCCTCAGATACTCGACCATCACTGACAATAATCCATCAGTTCATTGACCTTCTGCTTCAAAGTGTTTATTCTATCAAAGCTGTAAATACTCTGATCTCTCTGATGTTCTCTGTTCCACGGGACATCTGTCCCCTTGTGTCCGTCCTGGAGACGGGTCCTCACGTGTCTCTGATGTTCTCTGTTCCACGGGACATCTGTCCCCTTGTGTCCGTCCTGGAGACGGGTCCTCACGTGTCTCTGATGTTCTCTGTTCCACGGGACATCTGTCCCCTTGTGTCCGTCCTGGAGACGGGTCCTCACGTGTCTCTGAGGTTCTCTGTTCCACGGGACATCTGTCCCCTTGTGTCCGTCCTGGAGACGGGTCCTCACGTGTCCCTGAGGTTCTCTGTTCCACGGGACATCTGTCCCCTTGTGTCCGTCCTGGAGACGGGTCCTCACGTGTCTCTGATGTTCTCTGTTCCACGGGACATCTGTCCCCTTGTGTCCGTCCTGGAGACGGGTCCTCACGTGTCCCTGAGGTTTCTACCTTCTGTACCTGTTACAGGTTTCAGTAGTTTCACTCTTGAGGGTGAAGAACAGAGGACGTCTCACCTCGTTAAAGACCAGGAGACAAACTGGGACTTGTGAAGATGGGCTATACTAATAAAATGTGATTGATTGATTGATTGAATTAATTTACTTTCCATAATATTATTATTATTATTATTATTATTATAACTGTTTATTCCAACCAATGCTGTAAATACTCCCTGTCCCCTATCCTCACCTGTGACTCTCTGAGCTTTATTTACTGTTAATAAAGTTTGCTAGTTTTACTCTTGTTGAGGGTTAAGAACAGAGTGTGATCAATAATAATTTATAATTAATTATTAATCAATCAATGAGGTCAGTGATGAATTATCAATGGTCAATGATTCCAGACAATCTTATTGAAGATGAGTTCCTGACCTCTTCAGAGTAAAATGATTAAAACACAAAAAGAAGTGGATGTGTGGGAGACTTTTATTGTGACAAACTCTGAGTGAACTTCCTCCAAACTGAGGTCGTATCATACCCATGCTTTGTCCAATCACAGCGTGGTTATGATACAGCCCCAGCTGTGAGGACACGTCATCAATCAATATGATCATTCTCTTCAAACACGATCAGACGTCGAGGGTCTCGGACAAACAAGGAAACAAACATCAGTCAATCAGTCAATCAAACAACCAATCAATCAATCAAACAACCAATCAATCAAACAACCAATCAGTCAATCAAACAACCAATCAATCAATCAAACAACCAACCAACCAATCAATCAATCAAACAACCAACCAATCAGTCAATCAAACAACCAATCAATCAATCAAACAACCAATCAGTCAATCAAACAACCAACCAATCAATCAATCAAACAACCAATCAATCAATCAATCAATCAATCAAACAACCAATCAAAACAAACAAACAAACAAACAATCAATCAATCAACCAATCAATCAATCAAACAAACAAACAAACAACCAATCAATCAATCAATCAGTCAATCAAACAACCAACCAATCAATCAATCAAACAACCAATCAATCAAACAACCAATCAATCAAACAACAAACAATCAATCAATCAACAACAAACAAACAATCAATCAATCAAACAAACAAACAAACAATCAATCAACCAATCAATCAATCAAACAAACAAACAAACAATCAATCAATCAACCAATCAATCAATCAAACAAACAAACAAACAATCAATCAATCAATCAATCAATCAATCAATCAATCAATCAAACAAACAAACAAACAAACAATCAATCAATCAATCAATCAATCAATCAATCAATCAAAGCTTCATCAGATGAATTTAACATTTAGACAAAGTTAAGTTTAAATATACAGTATGTGTGTGTGTGTAAAATACCTTTGAGCTCGGTGTTTAACAGCAGGAAGGTTGTTGGTTTGAATCCCAGTTCAGTCTGTGTAGACTGAAGAGTTTACAAAGCTTCCTATGTTCCTCCACGTCTTCCTCTCTCTCGCTTCCTCCTCTTCATCGCCCTCCTCCTCCTGAGGAGGAGTGGAGGAGTGAAATGGTGGAGGAGTGGGGGAGAAGTAAAGGAGGAGTAGAGTGGAGGAGTGGAGGAGTGGAGGAGTGGAGGAGTGGAGGAGTGGAGTGGAGGAGTGGAGGAATAGAGGAGTGGAGGAGTGGAGGAGAGGAGGAGTAGAGGAGTGGAGGGATAGAGGAGTGGAGGAGTGGAGGAGTGGAGGAGTGAGGGAGGAGGGTGAGGATGGAGTGGAGGAGTGGAGGAGTAGAGAGATGGCAGGAAGTGAGAAGGAGGAGTAGAGTGGAGGAGTGGAGGAGTGGAGGAGTGGAGGAGTAGAGGAGTGGAGGAGTGGAGGAGTGGAGGAGTGGAGGAGTGGAGGGTGAGGGTAGAGGAGTGGAGGAGTGGAGGAGTGGAGGAGTGGAGGAGTGGATGAGTGGATGAGTGGAGGAGTGGAGGAGTGGAGGAGTGGAGGAGATGGAGGAGGAGGTGGAGGAGTGGAGAGTGGAGGAGATGAGGAGTGGAGGGAGTGGAGGAGGTGGAGGAGTGGATGAGTGGATGAGTGGAGGAGTGGAGGAGTGGAGGAGTGGAGGAGTGGAGGAGTAGAGGAGTGGAGGAGTGGAGGAGTGGAGGAGTGGAGGAGTGGAGGAGTGGAGGAGTGGAGGAGTGGAGGAGTAGAGGAGTGGAGGAGTGGAGGAGTGGAGGAGTGGAGGAGTGGAGGAGTGGAGGAGTGAAGCAGCCTTTTAAAGGACGAGTGTGTTTATCTTGCTCAGAATAATGCTCTTTGGTTTCAGACCAGTTTAAACCGGTTTGGTCAGATTAGTTCAGGTTAAAGGGTTAAAATTAATAATCTGTAGGTTATTGGATTTAATCTCCATCTTTCTCTGTCTAATCTGATTCTGTGTCGATGTTTGAAGGATTATTGAAGACGGACGAAGACAATCTGCTCAGGTAAATCTGACGCTCGCATCCGGATTAAAAGTGACTCAAGATTCTAATCTGTTTACCTGCTGCAACACAACATGTACTACTACATATATACGATCATATTAACTATGTACTACTGTATAATATACTCCTACATTTTATACTACCTGGTACTGTGCTGTAATATACTTAAATACTGCTGCAGCACTATAAATACTACAATATGATATACAAGATATACTACTACCAATACAAATACTACTTTATACTACATTATATTATTACAGTTGATTTCTTGCTTAATGTTTCATCTTGTGTATAAATCATGAAAATACTGAAACTGAATCAGTTTCACAAAATAACTGTAAATAATAATGAATCAATAAATAAAATAAATAAATGTTGATAAAAAACCTTTATGGTGAAATGATCCTTTCATTTTCTTCTTAATTAAAAAAGTTTAATGTTTTGAACATAATGTTGTTTGATTTATTAAATTTGTTGTATCAGTGTATTCTTCATTTTATGAAAAGACATTTTTATTCATCTGAATTCTTTTTCAAAAAAGTAAAATTCACTTGATATTTTTATTAAGTGAGAACCAAATCATTGTTTTATTCAAGATTCACTTTGATATAATGTACTGAAGCTCAACAAAGATTCAAGTAAAGAGTACAAAAGGCATTTATTATTTATTATTTGATATTATTTGATATATAAAAATGTTTTACCTCTTTGTAAACTGGTTTGTTTATTATATTTAGGGAAAAATGTGGAGAAGATGAAGAGTTTTCTGACCGAGTCGCTAAATAACGAGTAAATAAGAGTTTAATTATTTAATGAAGAATTTAGTTGTGAGGAGGTTAAACAGTTTAACAGGTTTAAATAATTAGTTTGTTAATAGGTTTAATGGTTTAACTCTGTTCATTTTAACATCGGATCAATCAATCGAACACAAGCCTCCCCCCCCCCCAACCTGCAGTGTGTGAGCGTCTGATGAAACCGTTAACTCACCCTAACCTTTAAGGTTAACTAACCCTTACCCAACCTTAACCTGCAGTGTGTGAGCGTCTGATGAAACCGTAAACTCACACTAACCTTTAAGGTAAACTAACCCTTACCCAACCTTAACCTGCAGTGTGTGAGCGTCTGATGAAACCGTTAACTCACACTAACCTTGAAGGTTAACTAACCCTTACCCAACCTTAACCTGCAGTGTGTGAGCGTCTGATGAAACCGTTAACTCACCCTAACCTTGAAGGTTAACTAACCCTTACCCAACCTTAACCTGCAGTGTGTGAGCGTCTGATGAAACCGTTAACTCACACTAACTTTAAGGTTAACTAACCCTTACCCAACCTTAACCTGCAGTGTGTGGCGTCTGATGAAACCGTTAACTCACACTAACCTTTAAGGTTAACTAACCCTTACCCAACCTTAACCTGCAGTGTGTGAGCGTTGATGAAACCGTTAACTCACACTAACCTTGAAGGTTAACTAACCCTTACCCAACCTTAACCTGCAGTGTGTGAGCGTCTGATGAAACCGTTAACTCACACTAACCTTTAAGGTTAACTAACCCTTACCCAACCTTAACCTGCAGTGTGTGAGCGTCTGATGAAACCGTTAACTCACACTAACCTTTAAGGTTAACTAACCCTTACCCAACCTTAACCTGCAGTGTGTGAGCGTCTGATGAAACCGTTAACTCACCCTAACCTTTAAGGTTAACTAACCCTTACCCAACCTTAACCTGCAGTGTGTGAGCGTCTGATGAAACCGTTAACTCACACTAACCTTTAAGGTTAACTAACCCTTACCCAACCTTAACCTGCAGTGTGTGAGCGTCTGATGAAACCGTTAACTCACCCTAACCTTGAAGGTTAACTAACCCTTACCCAACCTTAACCTGCAGTGTGTGAGCGTCTGATGAAACCGTTAACTCACACTAACCTTTAAGGTTAACTAACCCTTACCCAACCTTAACCTGCAGTGTGTGAGCGTCTGATGAAAACTGTCTACAAGGCAACTGAAGCTGGTCACTGAGGAAATTCAATTACGTTCAATATATCCATCCAACAATCATCCATCATCCATCATCCATCATCCATCATCCATCCATCAACCATTCCATCAATCATCCATCCATCATCCATCATCTCGAGCTAACCACTCAACATCACGACTGCTTCCTGTCCCGGCTCCTAAACGGTGGAACGAGCTCCACAGTGACGTCAGGACAGGAAGTCCTCACGTCTTCCTCCAGACTGAAGACATCTCTTCAGACTATAGCTTGAATAAAATAATAATAATAATACAAAATAAAAAGTAGCGCTTTAGTAGCACTTACATGTCACTAACATGTCACTAACATGTCACTAACATGTCACTAACATGTCACTAACATGTCACTAACATGTCACTTACATGTCACTAACATGTCACTAACATGTCACTAACATGTCACTAACATGTCACTAACATGTCACTAACATGTCACTAACATGTCACTAACATGTCACTAACATGTCACTAACATGTCACTTACATGTCACTAACATGTCACTTACATGTCACTAACATGTCACTAACACGTCACTTACATGTCACTAACACGTCACTAACATGTCACTAACATGTCACTTACATGTCACTAACATGTCACTAACATGTCACTAACACGTCACTAACACGTCACTAACACGTCACTAACATGTCACTAACACGTCACTAACACGTCACTAACACGTCACTTACATGTCACTAACACGTTGCACTTTGTAGTTTGTCTTTCTTGATTCTTGTTGTTCTGGTTTGTTCCTCATGGTCGATGCTCTTACTGTGAGTCGCTTTGGATAAAAGCATCGGCTCAATGAAATGTAATGTGATGTAATTCATCATCCATCATCATCCAACCATCATCCATCCATCCATCATTCATCATCCATCCATCATCCATCCATTTTATCTAGATATGGATTCTTGAAGCCATTATTCTTTGGACACAGGTTTTCCTAAAAACCTCTGTTTTTATTGAAACTACATATAAACTCTTGCTGATCTCTGCGTGTTTTGACAGCGACTGCTCAGCTTGTAATCAGATTAACCTTTTTCGGACAAAGGTGAAATGTGACGATCTTAATCCTAAAACTTTGGAAAAACCCTTGCAGCTAAACCTTTGGATCAAGTGGTTTATGAGGGTTTATAAAGAGGATGAAATCTTCTGAGTGTTAGAAAGCTCAGGTTCATGATGGGGAAACACTTCCACCTGTATGAGAACGTTTCGAATGTGAGTCCCTTCGATGGGCCCCAGTATCACCTGGCACCTCAATGGGCTTTTCACCTGCAAACGATCTTCATGGGCTCCGTCCTGTTCGCTGGCACTCCTTTAAACTTGATTGTTCTTCTTGTGACACTCAAGTACAAGAAGCTCCGAGTCCCTCTCAATTACATCCTCGTCAACATCTGCTTCGCAGGATTAATCTTTGTGGTCTTCTCAGTGAGCCAGGTGTTTGTCTCCACCATGAGGGGTTACTTCTTCCTGGGTCCCACACTGTGTGCACTGGAATCTGCCATGGGCTCGATAGCAGGTAAATCAAATCAGAAGTTTTATGTTTTATTTGATTCCCTGTCAGCAGCAAGTAAACGGAAGTTCTCTTCAGTCTGTTAACCTAATGTTTCTGAACTCCTCTTCAGGTCTGGTCACGTCGTGGTCTTTGGCCGTTCTCTCTTTGGAAAGATACCTGGTCATTTGTAAACCATTCGGAGCCTTTAGGTTTGGCAGCAATCACGCCGCAGGTGCTGTCGCCTTCACCTGGTTCATGGGGATCAGCTGTGCCATACCACCTTTCTTTGGATGGAGCAGGTACAACTCTGAGTGAGGTTTCCTCTCACAGTGATGTGTTTAACATGAAGCACCTGAACGGGTCATGTGTGTGTGTTCAGGTACATCCCTGAAGGTCTGGGTTGCTCGTGTGGTCCTGATTGGTACACGCACAACGAGGAGTTTCACTGCAGCAGCTACACAAACTTCTTGATGGTGACGTGCTTCATCCTTCCGCTCACCATCATCATCTTCTCCTACACCCAGTTACTGAGTTCCCTGAGAGCGGTGAGTTCAATCAATCACTCAATCAATATTTATAGTCAAACATTATCGTCTCTAGATAGAACATTTAACATTTTAGTAAAACACAGTTGTTGATGCACACTTATTTATTATCTATTGATAAAGGTGATTGTAGGAGTAATATAGAATTTGAGTATTGATTGTACATATAGATTATAAGAGCTTCAACTGATTTAGGTTTACCATGTAAATAGAATGTCTTCAGTTTGTCAGTGAAATAAGTTTAACATTATTTATATATAAATGTGTGTGTATATGCATGTGTACATAAGTGTCAATACTCTTAAGTTCTGATGATTGTAGTATATGTTACCCCCCCTCGAAAACGAGATGATGGGTCTCGAGGGGGTTAAACTAACAAACATCGCTTTCTGTGGTGTTTAGGTCGCAGCTCAGCAGACGGAGTCAGTCTCGACTCAGAAGGCAGAGAAGGAAGTATCGAGGATGATTATCGTGATGGTCGCTTCCTTCATCACCTGTTACGGTCCATATGCTCTCGCTGCTCTTTACTTCGCTCACTCTTCAGACACAAACAAGGACTATCGACTCGTCACCATCCCGGCATTCTTCTCCAAGAGCTCTTGTGTCTACAACCCGTTAATCTACGTCTTCATGAACAAACAGGTGAGTCAAACGTTAGATTTCACCTTAACACACAGGTCAAGGCTACATGTAGGCAGACAGGTAAAAACAAAGGTGAGGAATATCAAAACATGACTTATTCATCATTCATCTCCAATGAGGACAACTTTTAATGTCCTTTATATTTGAAATGTCTGAAATGTATGTTATGTTTTTGTTGTTTCTTTTCTCCTTCTCTTTTTTTATTAAGTAACTGATCTTTGTTTTTCTTAATTCATCAGTTTAAAGCCTGTATCATGGAAACAGTGTTTGGAAAGAAAATGGACGAATCATCTGAAGTTTCTTCAAAAACTGAGACATCTTCAGTTTCCACAGTTAATTAGTGTTTGAACAAATTAGAAGTGATGTCGGATGAAAAATGTATAAGCTACATTTGTCAAATACAAGCAAACTTTTCATTTAACTGTAGAATGTTTTTAGATAAAATAAAAAATAAAATGTTATATAACTAGTTCAATTGTCGTGTTCTTTGGTGCGTTTTTGGTGCAGACGTATCTTTAGCTAGGAAGGAGAAGGATGGTTGAGGGACACAAAGAAGAATCCCAGCTCTTCAGGCTCTTCAGGCTCTTGAGGCTCTTGAGGCTCTGAGGCTCTTGAGGCTCTTGAGGCTCTTGAGGCTCTTGAGGCTCTTGAGGCTCTTGAGGCTCTTGAGGCTCTTGAGGCTCTTGAGGCTCTTCAGGCTCTTCAGGCTCTTCAGGCTCTTCAGGCTCTTCAGGCTCTTCAGGCTCTTCAGGCTCTTCAGGCTCTTCAGGCTCTTGAGGCTCTTGAGGCTCTTGAGGCTCTTGAGGCTCTTGAGGCTCTTGAGGCTCTTGAGGCTCTTGGGGCTCTTGGGGCTCTTCGGGCTCTTCGGGCTCTTCGGGCTCTTGAGGCTCTTGAGGCTCTTGAGGCTCTTGAGGCTCTTGAGGCTCTTGAGGCTCTTCAGGCTCTTGAGGCTCTTCAGGCTCTTCAGGCTCTTGAGCTCTTGAGCTCTTGAGGCTCTTGAGGCTCTTGAGGCTCTTGAGGCTCTTGAGGCTCTTGAGGCTCTTCAGGCTCTTCAGGCTCTTCAGGCTCTTCAGGCTCTTCAGGCTCTTCAGGCTCTTCAGGCTCTTGAGGCTCTTGAGGCTCTTGAGGCTCTTGAGGCTCTTCAGGCTCTTCAGGCTCTTGAGGCTCTTGAGGCTCTTGAGGCTCTTGAGGCTCTTCAGGCTCTTCAGGCTCTTCAGGCTCTTCAGGCTCTTGAGGCTCTTGAGGCTCTTCAGGCTCTTCAGGCTCTTGAGGCTCTTGAGGCTCTTCAGGCTCTTCAGGCTCTTGCGCTACCAACTGAGCGAAGTAGACCTTATGGAAAGTAGTGAAAGGGGGGCTACAAGACAACAAGTATCAGCCACACTGGTTATAGGGGAACTGCGCCTGTTAGGGTTAGGTACCTCCCCACACCATCCGGTGACGCTCTGGTTAGATAGAAGCCAAAGGCGATGCACTGGCGGACGCACGCCATCAAAGCTCTGCACTCTCACATATCCCCTTTAAGTCAGATTGGGTCTGTTAAAATGTATTTCTTATTTTTGATAAATATATTTAAAAGTAAGTGTAAAGTAAGATGTATTTGTTACTTGATAGATACTTTTAAGGTTTCTAATATTATAGGACACATCATCAGTAGTGGAGCCCATTATCACTAAACACCCTCCCCTGAGGAAGGCCGGGTTGATCAGGCCCCAGGGTGGGTCCAAATAGGTTTTGGCATATAATCTACTTTAAAGATTCTTATTAGGGTTAGGGTTAAGGATTAACTGGTTAGGGTTGGGAGTAAGGTAAAGGTTATGGTTATGGTTAAGATTAGGGCTATTGCTTAGTTTTTGAGTCTCAGCCATAGTGGAGAACTTCCTACGTGTGCTAGTAGATCATATAGATCTGTAATCAATCAATCAATCAATTAATTAATTAATTAATTAAATAATAAATAAAAATCTTAAATTAGGGCAATCCCTCAGGATGGTATTTTTCTTATGGTTTTGTTTTGCAGATAAGGAGAGTAATTTAACAAAACCTGTTTTATAAAACAATCCCATCATCCTTTAGGAGTAATGGACCAATCAGTAGACACGATCTCTTTATTAAGTTAAAAACCTTTGTAATGTCTATAAAAATTACTTATGACAAGAATTTACTCAAAATATTAAAGTAAATTAGGTAGGGTCCATCCATAATGAATAATTAATTTATTGTTTAATTATTCCCCTGTAATTATACGTTTAGTAAACTTTGCTGTTAAAAATTATTTATAAAAATTATATTATAAAATTATAAAAGGTTAACCCTAACCCTAGTAATAATTTTAAAATGTATTATTTTATTATTTCCTCCTGGATGTATTTTTAAGGGTTGACCTCCGGTAAGTGATAAGATCTGGATTCAGGTTTGAAGGCAGAACTCAGATCTGGGTTTGTTCGGCCTCCTGCTGTGAATAAAATCTGCTGATTCTAATCTTGGCTCATGGTTTTTCTTGTGGTTTAGAAGTTTTGTTGTCAGGCTGTGTTTGGGATTCAGATCCGGGTCCTTGCAGTTGGTCTGGTCTGGTCTTTCCAAGGGACCTGTTCCGTCAGTCAGGTTGATGCTTTGTCCTGGTTTTGTTGGTTTCAGGCACAAAAACACAAGAGAGAAATCGTTTTGGTCGAGTATGTGAACCGTGTTTAGAGCCCGTCCGTTCGATGGCTCTGGCTGGTTAGGATTTGTTGATGTATCTCAATGACCCCCCCCCCGCTTCATCCGTCAACTGGGCAGTTGAAATGTGGATCCAAAGGCAATGCACTGGCCCACGCACGCCATCAAAGCTCTCCACTCTAAGTCAGATTGGTTTTGTTCAAATTTATTTATTAGTTTTTGATAAGTTTACTTAAAAGTAAGTGTAAAGTAAGATTTCTTTGGAACTTGATTAGATACTTTTAAGGTTTTGAATATTATAAGACACGTTTTGGGTGTGCTGTGTTGTTTTGTGTGTTGATGGGTTGTTGTGTTGTTTTGTGTGGGTTGTTGTGTTGCTGACGTGCTGCTGCTGTTCCACAGACCACCTGAAGGGGGGGGGGGGGGGGGGGCAGCAGCTGCTGGAGGAGATGTTGGTGCAGCAGAGAGTCTCTCTAGTGTCCCTGCTGGAGGAGCAGAGAATGCAGCAGGCACAGGAACAACAGGACCAAAACCTGAACCTGGATCTGGTCTCAACATATCCAGAATCTCTTTGTTCAGCTGAACTTAACCTGACATCACAGTCAGGCTCAGTGGTCACATGACGCTGGTTTAAACTCTTTAAGTTAACTCATTAAGTTCTGAGAGTGTGCACATGAAAGGGGCGGGGTTTACTGCATATGACCAATCACACACACGGACAGTTTGACTGACAGCAGAGCCGAGGATCAAACTGTTGTATATTAAAAATCCGAGGAGAACAAACTTCCAGAATAAAACAAACAGTTATGTAATGCAGGAAGAACAGCTGGTAAAACATCTGGGATTGTGTCAAAGTGGAAGTTACAGCGCCCCCAGGTGACATTTGGTAAAAGTATATTAAGTAACCACAATATAATAACGTGTGTGAACGAGATAAACAACTCAGGGCCACGAGATCTGACTCAGGGCCAGTTCTGTGTTCTGCCCCTTGTCACTGCTGGCAGCACGAGGAGCTACCTGCAGCTCCATCAGGCTGCACAGGTAGTCCAGCTCCTCCAGGAGGACACATCCATACATGTGGTCACAAGAAGGTTTGTGTCTCCCAGCACAATGTCCAGAGCCTGGAGGAGACACCAGGAGACACCAGGAGACGCCAGGAGACGCCAGGAGACTGTAGAAGAGCATCAACCCAGCAGCAGGTATCTGCTCATTTGTGTCAGGAGACACCAGGAGACACCAGGAGACACCAGGAGACCATTAAACCATCTCTCTCTCTCTCTCTAAAAAGATCATGATCTCTAATGTGCCCCCGTTCCTAAAAAACAAGCTTTTAGAGAAAGAGCTGGCGAGACAGTAATGTCCCCGATAAAGATGATCCCATCTACTGTAAATCTCCAAACCTTAAACATGTCGTGTCTTTCAGGAGACACGTGTTCATGGTTCTGAAAAGGAAAGAGGAGGAACTGAATTTGGTTTTCAGGTTTAAAATTCATGAATTCAGTTACACTGTGCATGTAACATCAGGTACGATGAAGTGTTTCGGCTGTGGTGATGAGGCACATCTGATTCGCTCGGCCTCCGCCCCCCCCCCCCCCCCGGCTGCCCCCCCCCCTCCAGTTGAAGAGTTTTTTCTCTTTCAGCCATCAGAGCTGCTCGTTGTTGAACTGTTTGTTTCTCTATCATCTTTAAGGTCTTTAACTTCTATGTAAAGAGCCTTGAGATAATATGTTGTGATTTGGCAGTATACAAATACAATTTAACATATAAACAGGTATGTGTCTATATGTGTATATTTACGTACGTATAATTACATATGTATATTTACACAAAGGTCATGTTTTCATTCTGAGATTGTTTTTTCACATCAGTTTTAAAAAGTTTCATAAAAGATGAAACAAACCGAACAAACTTGAGAATATTTGTCTTCACAGTTTCTTCCTCATGTGATGAAACTTGACTTCTGACCGTTGATAGAAAGAGGAAGAAGAAGAAGAAGAAGAAGAAGAAGAAGAAGAAGAAAGAAAGGAAGAAGAAGAAGAAGAAGAGGAAGAAGAAGAAGAGGAAGAAGAACCTGCTGAAATACTGACTTCAGTTAAGAAACTCAAGACAAAAACAACTGAGGTCACAACAGACAGATTTTATTTCTTTAGAAAATCAGAAAAACAAATCATCGATTATATCTGAGAGAAAAACAGTGATTGGTGAGAAGAAGAGCTCTGATTGGTTATTGTGTAATGATGCTGCTTCCTGATTGGTTTTTACAGACTGGTGGATTTCAGGCTGTCAACATTCAGGTCTTTGGCGACGAGTCCAGAAGTGACCGAGTGCATCTCCGCTCGATGAGCAAGAAACACTCGGACGGCTTCATCGCTGAACTTTTCAAAGTTAAAAACTTCTCTGAAAGTTAAACATGTTGATTTAATTAATTATAATTAATGATGAATAATTTGATCAATCTGTCTCGTGAGAATATCTTCAAACTGAATCATACCTGAACAACGGTCTCGTGAACTTCATTCTTCCCTGTTCTGTCGCCATCTTCAGCGCCAAGGGAACCGCCTCCTCCCACTTAGACCGAACACACAACCTCAGCCACCTGCGGAGACACGGCAGCCAATCAGGACGAGCGACGGTTTGAAGTGACTCAGCTGTTTTCTGGTCTCGAGTTCTCACCTGAAGCGAATCTCTGCGTTCAAAACGACGTTCAGATGGTAACCTCCTGCATCTTCTTCAGGTGAGTCAGAGGAAGAGGATCCTGCAGAGACACACAGGTGGACTGAGTGGACTGAAGTTCATTAAGGACTGAGGTGGATTAAAGTGCAGTGAAGTGGACTGAGGTGGATTCAAGTGGACTGAGGTGGATTAAAGTGCAGTGAAGTGGACTGAGGTGGATTAAAGTGCAGTGAAGTGGACTGAGGTGGATTAAAGTGAAGTGAAGTGGACTGAGTTGGACTGAAGTTCATTAAAGAGAAGTGAGGTGGATTAAAGTGCAGTGAAGTGGACTGAGGTGGATTAAAGTGGACTGAGGTGGATTCAAGTGCAGTGAAGTGGATTCAAATGCAGTGAAGTGGACTGAGGTGGATTAAAGTGCAGTGAAGTGGACTGAGGTGGATTAAAGTGCAGTGAAGTGGACTCAAGTGGATTAAAGTGCAGTGAAGTGGACTGAGGTGGATTAAAGTGCAGTGAAGTGGATTGAGGTGGATTCAAATGCAGTGAAGTGGACTGAGGTGGATTAAAGTGCAGTGAAGTGGACTCAGGTGGATTAAAGTGCAGTGAAGTGGACTGAGGTGGATTAAAGTGGACTGAGGTGGATTAAAGTGGACTGAGGTGGATTAAAGTGCAGTGAAGTGGACTGAGGTGGATTAAAGTGGACTGAGGTGGATTAAAGTGGACTGAGGTGGATTAAAGTGCAGTGAAGTGGACTGAGGTGGATTAAAGTCAGTGAGTGACTGAGGTGGATTAAAGTGCAGTGGTGGACTTGAGGTGGATTAAAGTGCAGTGAAGTGGACTGAGGTGGATTAAAGTGCAGTGAAGTGGACTCAAGTGGATTAAAGTGCAGTGAAGTGGACTGAGGTGGATTAAAGTGCAGTGAAGTGGATTGAGGTGGATTCAAATGCAGTGAAGTGGACTGAGGTGGATTAAAGTGCAGTGAAGTGGACTCAGGTGGATTAAAGTGCAGTGAAGTGGACTGAGGTGGATTAAAGTGACAGTGGATTAAAGTGGACTGAGGTGGATTAAAGTGCAGTGAAGTGGACTGAGGTGGATTAAAGTGGACTGAGGTGGATTAAAGTGGACTGAGGTGGATTAAAGTGCAGTGAAGTGGACTGAGGTGGATTAAAGTGCAGTGAAGTGGACTGAGGTGGATTAAAGTGCAGTGAAGCTAGGGATAAGTGCATGAAGTGGATTGAGTGGATTCAAAGCGTATAGTGACTGAGGTGGATTAAAGTGCATGAAGTGGCTTAGAGGGGATCAAGCAGTGAAGGGACTGAGGGATTAAAGTGCAGTGAAGTGATAGCGTGATTCAATGCAGTGAAGTGTACTCACTGATCAAGGCCTCTGAATGGACATGCAGGGTCAGCATGTGTGCTCGTAAGCGTGAAGACACAGGAATCTGAAGCTGAGTGACAGATCATCTGATTCAGGTGTTAAGGCTATGTGAACTGTCAGATCTATGGCCTATAGGGGGACACGAGACCACGTAAGATGTAAAACTCTCTAAGAACTAGTCCATCAAGCCTGGTCTCACCTGATCACCTGACCAAAACAATGCAGAGTCAGCCAGCTCTGGTGTCGTACTGAAACACAGCGCTCAAGACGATAATATGGTAATGAGACTGATATGGACGACGATCACTACTGGTGACAGGGCATCCTGAGTGACACAGCTGTTCCAGTCCACTGGTAGACACTGAGACAGAAAAGTGCTCACTCGCAGACGCTCGGTTTACCTGTCGAGGTAAGAGATTGTCCATCTTAATGTTCATGTACGAGTTTCAAGGTTCCGGTATTCTTTAAGATACACCGGCTTGCCCGGCCACGCCCTACAATTTACCTATATATATACATACATACATACATACACACACACACACCTGTGCTGGAATGGAACCAGCTGATAGATTGATCGACACTTCTCCGAGCGGCCTAAGAGAATTCAGAGAGTTCCCTTTATCGTATTAAGACTATGTCTCCACTTCATTACATATTCCATATGTACGGTGGAACTCTTTAAGACACTGAGGGGGCCCATTTTACAAATGTATTTCACTATTTACGTTTCGAAGCCCGACAGCACACTGAGGCCGGGCCCGGGAGGTAGAAGGGCTGCATGACGCTGAGGCTGTGAACAGGGCGGCCACTCTGGCCAGCTTGCTAGCTGCTAGCTTGCTAGCTGCTAGTTGCTAGCTTCTAGTTGCTAGCTGATCAAGGGAGACTAAACAAACCATGAAAAATAAGCATGACCCTTTGTTTATTTAAAGGATCCTCATTAGCTGATGCAATAGCTATCAGCTAATCTTCCTGTGGTCCAAATCTCACATACAGTACCTAATAGTACATAACAAACAGTAATTACATTTATATACATACATTTATATCAAACCATCCATGGGTCCCCAGAGCCGACCAGACTGCCCTGCCACAAGCTAACAGGGGAGGCTGGCTGGCCAGGATTCGTGCCCTATTGAAAGGATAGGGGTGTGGCACTTTAGAGACCTGGGGCCTCACTAATAAACGTTGCGTACGTATCTTTCAGGGCCCATTTTTAGCGTATGCTACTTCTCATGCAAACCTTGGGATCTATAAGAACTAAATTGAAGGGAGAATGTGTGCACTTCTACACAAACTCTAACCCATGCTTACAAACACCTGGCTGGGACCAGGTATGAATGTGGAACTGTACTTCCTTGTTTACTACTAGCTATACCTGGGATCTGGCCAGAAAGAGGGTCAACTAGCTTCGCTGTCGATAATGTCCAATTCTGGCCTCATGTTGGTCGTCATACTACACTATGACATTTTTATCACATGTTGGACGCCTTACTAAGAACTGAAGAAATTTAGGTTCTCTGAAAACTCCACATGGAGACTTTGGAAGTCGTCACCTGAGCTGCTCGTTCTCACCTTTTCTTTAAAGTATCTGAACAGGTAGTTCTTCCACTCGTCTGTCGTCACACTGCTGTAGGCGAACAGCTGAATGTACGACTTCACAAAGCCCATGAACACCTCTGGAAGAAAAATTTGACAGGGTAAGAAACATGTTAATCACATAAATGATTGAAGCGTGTGTGATGTAGACATGTTACCTGGACCTCCCATCAGCTCCTCCAGGTAATACAGCAGAGCGAAGCCTTTCTCATAAGGAACAGAGGAGAAGGCATCGTCAGGGTCGACGTCCTGGAGACTGGGAACCAGGTTAGTGAGAGGGTTGTTGACCCCAAACGTGTTCACCTGAGGAACAACACGTTCAGGTGAAAAGATGTAACTTTATGAGTGCAGGTTTAAAATGGACGACAGAGTTCATGGTCTCACAGAGTCCTGCAGGTCCTTCCAGCCGCCCATCGCCTTAAACTGTCGGAACTGTTCCCCCTTCATACGCCTGCCAATCATCCTCTCCAGGTACACTGTGTGACCCTCGTTCAACCTGGACACACGACAAGAGCATCATCATCACCGTGTTTGTGCGTTTTCCTAGGACGTCAAGTCGAGCTCATGTAGCATGTTTGTTTACCAGAAGTGTTCCCAGGTCTTGTTGGTCACCAGGTTCCCGGTCCAGCTGTGTGAGATCTCATGAGCGATCACCTGACGTGAAGAACAACATGTGATGAATACATTAACATTCACACACATGAAGCTGAATATGTGAACAGTGTCAGGTTTTACTCACGTTGGACAGAGATTTATCTCCAGCCTGTAAAGAGACAATTATGTTATCAGAGGTCCCATGATGCAATTACACGGGTCATGTGACGTGTTTATGTGTGTGCATGTACCAGCAGTGTCGGAGTGGCAAAGGTCAGACACGGGTTCTCCATTCCTCCGTACGGGAAAGATGGCGGAAGAACCAGGATGTCATACTGACCCCAAACATACGGTCCTGCCAAGTCCTCCGCAGTAGTCAACATGGTCTCTGTCTGATGGGCACAGGAACATGAATAAGTCAATCACACAGGAACACATATACGTTATCATTAACGAGGAACATGTATACTTTATGTGTACTAACCTCAGAAAACTCAGACGCTGCCTTATCAACAAACTCTTTCTCTGACCACACTCTAGACCTTGGACCAATCACTCTGTTGACCAATCAGAACAAAGATACTCGTTAACCTGCTCAGGGTTACATGATGACATCATTCAACAGGCGAGCGAGAAATTACCTGCTCTCCAGATCTCCAACCACGATCGCTATCAGGTAGGACGGCATGGCCACCTGAGGACAGGTGTTATAATATTAACAACTTTAACGTTAATACTGCTTTTAATGTCAGTCGGTAAAAAAGACACTTCAGGTTGTAGAAGAGAAACTGACCGGCTGTCTGAACCTGTAGATGATACGATTGTTGTCTTGAGGATCGACTTCCTGTCCGTCTCTCAATGCACTCATCACAGCAACCAGGTCCTTAGGCACAGACACCTGACGAGGACAGAGACACATCGGAGAAATGGGTACAAACACCTGACGTGGACAGAGACACCCTGTGTTGGAAGACACTGGTTGGACAGGTGTGTGTTACCTGAGCGTAGTAGGTGTGTTTGACCGCCGGACTGTCCTGACATGGGAGTATACTCCTGCAGTGATGAGCCTGTGAGACAAGACAGAGGGCAACAGATGCTCATGAGGAAGAATCAGGTCCCAAATAAAAAATAACAATTGTATTTAAAATAAAAAGGTTTAAGTGAAAAACAATTATAACAATTTAATGTGAATTCACTGATGGTTAAAGATCCGACTGTGAACCAGGACAAGTAACGCATCACAGCAGAGACTTGGTTCAAAAGGACAAGGGTAAGAAAAGAGGAAGAGGAAGAGGAAGAAGAAGAAGAAGAAGAAGAAGAAGAAGAAAGAAAGAGGAAGGACGTGTGGTCATCGTCTTCATCAGTTACACAAACCCTGAGATGAAGAAACTCACAAATACACGTCTGTGTGAACATCTGTTTAAACATCTGTCAGCTGACGTTATGTGACCAATTGGAAGCGAGCATTCACCTGACACTGACTGAACAGGTACGGGTGTTTCTTCCCAGCAGTCTGTTCGGGTGTGAGCCACTGCAGAGCCATCGCAGACGGAGACGTCTCATAGGTCACTTCCACGATCACATGCTGCCCTCTGATTGGTCCACAGCAGAAACACAACACAGTCACAACATGTTACACAGACAGAGAAGAAGAAGCAGGTCGACAGGTGAAGTCACCTTGAGAGGTCAAAGGGCAGAGTGATGTCCAGCGGCGCCCCCTTGAAGCTGTGTTTGGGGCCCAGACTGAAAACAGCTGCTTGTCCATTGGCCGACACAGACACGATCGTCAGGTCTCTGGTGTCTAAAGTCTGCGACAGACAAAGAGTACGATTACTAATGTGAATCTGCTGAGACGCACCTGTACTGACTCACCTGGACTCACCTGTACTGACCTGTACTGACTCACCTGGACGCACCTGTACTCACCTGTACTGACCTGTACTGACTCACCTGTACTGACTCACCTGTACTGACCTGTACTGACTCACCTGTACTGACTCACCTGTACTGACCTGTACTGACCTGTACTGGCCTGTACTGACCTGTACTGACTCACCTGTACTGACCTGTACTGACTCACCTGTACTGACCTGTACTGACTCACCTGGACTCACTTGTACTGACTCATCACATCTCAGCTCAAAGTTCGTCTTCACACAAACACGATAACGAGTCTAAAGTCTCATCTGCCTCAAACTAAACTTCAGAAACATCTTGATGGAAGATTTTCTTGCCCAAAAATATTTGAATATCAATGAAATATTCACTAATAAACTATATTCAGACTCGTACTTCGACACAATGAACTCTAAAAGATCAATTCTGGAATAACTTATTAACACAGATTGTTAAGGTATTGAATTGAATTAAATTAATTTCACTCTGATCAAGTAAAAACTCTTGATCAAAGTCCACGACCACACAGATGCACTTAAGTCTGAATATCAGATCAATAATCAATAACTTTGTTCAGATCAATCATTTGTATCAGACCAATAAATCACCACCAACAGAGAATCTGAAGTTTGCTGAGCTCTGTTTAAATGTGTTGGAGAAAAGTCACTGATCAATCAATAATCCATCAATAATCCATCAATAATCACCTTCAAGACGATGAACTGAGTCATTTGATCACACATAACAAAAATAACCGAGTTATTTGAACGATTCCATTTAGTGATTTAAACTGGATTTAAATGAATTCATGTAAAACTTCACATTTAATATCTAGAAACATCAGATTTCATTCGGAAATTTATCTTTAAATTATGTTTCTTACGGTCAACATTCACTGTGTTAAATATATATGTGTGTAAATGTAATAGTGTTTAAACATAGTAACTAAATGTAACACTTGTTTTCCCATGTAAATATAAATATAAATCATAAATAATGTAAAGTAAAACTGAAGCTCAGCCCGTTCAGAGTGAATGGAGCGTTAGCATGATGCTAACAGGCAGATCCCCGGGAGCCCCGGAAGCACCGGGAGCACCGGGAGCCCCGGAAGCACCGGGAGCACCGGGAACGTACCAGCACGGACAGTCGGTCCTGCAGCGCCTCCACGGTGAGCGACACCTGAGCTCTGATCACGTGGCTGTCGAAGTCCACGTGGAAGGTGACGTTCAGGTGTCTGGTGACGCACCGGGACGAGCACGAGAAGGAGGACGGGTCTGAAGACATGTCGCTGGTTCGTCTGTGGAGACACTGAAGACACCGAGGACCGCACCGGGACATGTACCGGAATATACAGCCACGTCCGGTACCGGCCTGTTCACAATAAAGGTAACCCCATCACAGGCACAGCAGAATACATGCTTTTATTTTGAAACCCCGCAGATAAAGATTAAATGTAATGCGATGTTTTTTAATCTTATGAACTGTTATTGAATCATCTTTTTATTTCAAATAAAAAATAAGCTGAAATAAAATGATAAAAACTTAAGTGAAAAAAAAATCACAAAACATAACCTTCACTCAGTTTCTTTACTTCTAGTGTTGAAATAAAATCGCACTTATACACTTTCTTTGTTAAAATGCAAGTTTCCTGATTAATCATTTTAATAAAATAGTTTTCACACTATCAATTATTAACTTTCTTTATTGTAAAAACATCTGATAAAAACAATATTGTAACTTTATTTTATTATAACTTTAATGTTACTTTATAACTAATCATAAAATCTCAAACTTAATATATTTTACGTCATTAGACTTCAACACAAATATCAGCTTCATTCAAACCTTAAAAAACCTAAATCATACTTTTACAAATTGTTACAAAGAAAAAATTGTTAAAACAGATTTTTGATAAATGATAATTATTCAATAACATTTTCTTAATTATTAAGATAAAAACAAATCTGGTAACAAGTGAAGAAAAAAAAAACTTTATTGCATCATCTCCATTTCTTCTTCACATTAATTAGGAATGATGAGGCGTTCAGGGTCGGCTCTGTGGAATGAGTCATCACACGACAGGCCACCGTCACCTGCTGGTAGCCCCGCCCACAGAGGTAACTGTCACCTGTCGTTAGCCCCGCCCCTCCCATTCAGTCACATGATTCAGTTAAAACATGCGGATTAAAAGAGATCGAACAAACATCTGCAGGAAGAACAGAAGAGTAGAGCATGATGGGAAATGAAGGTGAGCTCAGAGTCCATGACATCACTTCCTCTTACAGACAACACATTTATAATTTAAAAAACAAAAACAGTCTGTGAAACGCTCGTCCTCCGTTTGTACATGTCACATCCTGTTTCCCGTTGTTTAGCGCTTTGACAGCTCATTGGACAACCAGTCCAGCCCCTCGTACAGACCCGTCCCTTGCGTGGCGCAGGTCGCCTGAATGTGCCACTGACGAGACAACAGACCCAACAGCTGTTAGACACACCTCATTAATACCAGGCTCTTATTGTGACAGGAAGGACATATTAAAGACATCTGGAGATTTAAAAAAATCGGTTACATCATTTAAACTTCAAGATAAAAAAATATATTTTTTATCAGAATCTTATCTTTTCAACTTTAATTAAAAAACAAGTTTTATTCTTTGACAAATTACTTAATTGTGATGTCATCATGTTGACAACCTGTGTCATGAGATCATAACATACTGACAAATCAGACGCTGACATGAAACATCAAATTAAAATGAAGGGTTCAAAATTCACATCTTGAGCGTCATCTCATCGTCGTCGTTAAACAATAATAATCCAGGACGTTGTCAACGATCACAAAGAGCCACGGTCAGATTAGGAACAACGTATTGAAGATGGGTTCTTACGGTTCGGCTGCGGAGGTTGTTCAGACCCAGTTTGTCGGTCAGTTCAGTGACACTCATCGCATTTGGAAGATCCTGTTTGTTCGCAAACACCAGAAGAACTGCGTCCTTCAACTCGTCCTCCTGGATCTAAAGAGAGAGAGTCATGTGACTGGTGACGTCATGGATCATGTGACGATGATCATTTTACATGCAGAGGAAAACGTTAATCTGATGTGATGAATTGATTCCTGATCAACAGATGAGTAAATAATGATCAGACACATGAATAATCTGTAGATGTTTTCTCACCATCTTGTTGAGTTCCTCTGCCGACTCTGGTACTCGCTCTCTGTCGTTACTGTCCACCACGAAAATCAGACCCTGCAGAGGTCAGAGGTCACACGGTTACACACAATCACGCTGTTCTACGTTCTCATCAGGTTCAGTCTTACAATCAGTGTTAAAACACGTGGGAACTAATGTAATTGTTGTGCACATGACAATAAAGTCTTGAATCTTGAAAACTGTGGCAGGAGGGTTCTGGTTCTTAAACCAAGGTGAACCTGGCGCTGGTTCGGACGTCGTCAGGTCCCTGCAAACTTCTCAAAACATGTTCAAGATCAGGTTCCGGCTCCAGACCGAACCAACTGCCTCGGTGGAAAAGGTTAGTTCTGGTTTACATTCAGGTTCAGTACCTGTGTGTTCTGGAAGTAGTGTCTCCACAGAGGTCGGATCTTGTCCTGACCACCGACGTCCCAGACCGTGAAACAGATGTTCTTATACTCGACCGTCTCCACGTTAAAACCTGGAACAGACGCAGCGTTTGATGAGCTTTAGTCTGAGGTTCTGCTTAGTTTGGATTGGTTCTATGTATAACCTAAACTAAAAGCTCATGTTTGTCAATGAACCAGAATAAAAGGATAAAGTACTGAAGGTATGTTAAAACATTTGAAAAAAAAAAAAAAAATGCTAAAATGTTTTTTCATCAACAAACTCACATTTTGATCCTGAAGATTCTTAATTTAGAAACAATAAATTAATCTGGCGCCACCTTGTTAGCAATGCGTATTTCACAGCATGTGACAGAACAACCCTAACCCAGGACACGGCGTGATGACGTCATCATCCACGCTATGACGTCATCAGCACTGTTGGCTTTCTGCTGCAAATATAACTGTTTAAAATGTTTTAATTTACGATTGTTGGTTTGTTATTGATTATTTCGTTTTCATGGTTACCGTGGAGACGAGTCCGACTCCATCTGATTGTTTACATTGAAGACTTGATGTAAACTTCAGTTCTGATCAGTGTTACCTGTTAACGTGTACAAGGACACCCGATACTAGGGGTGTGCGATATTAGGAAAACATGCGATATCGTTGTTTAATATCGCAATGACAATATGACTTGCAATGAATAAACATAAACAGTCCCTGGCTTTGGACGCAGAGACCACAGACGGCTCCTTTATTTTTTTTTTTAGTCTTTAGCGGCTCTGTCAGTAATTTACTGCTCCTGTGTCTCGCTGTGCGCTGACTGCGTCAAACCAAACGGAGCAACGCCAGCGCCACATACATTTACTAAGTTTATAAAGCCTGTCGTTTTTACCCAGACTGAGTTCACACATGTGCCCGATCACGTGTGTGTGTGTGTGTGTGTGTGTGTGTGTGTGTGTGTGTGTGTGTGTGTGTGTGTGTGTGTGTGTGAGAGAGTGTGTGTGGGCTGTTACTTCCCTCAGGTTCTGGGATCATAAATAAGTTTCATAATTCTTTTATATAATCAACAGCTCATAGTGTTGAATCTGATCCAGGACAAACGTGATCACTAGAAGTTTCCACAGGAGAATTTAGGAGGAGGCGGAGCCAGATTTGACGGAGCTGCTTCTCTCCGTCAAATCTCTTTTTTCATATTCTCTGTTTTGATGGAAAAACCCGTCAATGATCTGAATGTCTTTCATTTATCATCTGATCAGTCAAATAAATGGACATGCAGAGCGTGAATGCGTGGATCATCATTTTCTTGATAACTTGAGCATCGTTAAAACAACAATTAAGATATTATCGTAGATGATAAATATCGCACACCCCTACCAGATACTGTTATTTATACATATATACATATACATATACACATATATATACACATATATATGAACTGATCACAGATCAATCAATCACCTACAGTCCAAACTAATTACGCAATAACTGATGTGTTTGATCAGCAGCTACAACACTATCAATTAGTCAATAATCAATATTTGGAGCAGTGTGATCGATCAGCTGTTTCTTTCAGAGGACCGAACAGCTGGTTATCGATCCGGGGCTTACTCACCGATGGTCGGGATGGTGGTGACGATCTCTCCGAGCTTCAGCTTGTACAGAATCGTGGTTTTTCCAGCTGCGTCTAAACCAACTGAAACAAAACAAACATCCCGTTTAATCACCGCCCCACTCGATCCTCTGAGGGTGAGTTAATCAAACAGTGCGTTAGCCTCTGAAGCTAACAGTTAGCTTCTGTTTAACCCTGTGGTTCAGCTCAGGCTCTGTCAAGACTTTACAACCGGAAACCAAATTCAATATGAGAATCACATTTGTCATAAAACATAAACTAATGGAAGCGAGTTTCCGCCGGTTAGCATCAGAGCTAGTTAGCTTAGCCTCTCTCACCCATCAGGATCCTCATCTGCTTCTTCCCGAAGAACCGGGCGAACAGGGACGAGATGGTCAGGCCCATTTTACTGGAGAGTCCCGGGGGAGCCGCGGGCGGAGGTCGGCCGGTCGGTCGGCCGGTCAGGTCGGTCCGGGAACAGCTGCTGAGGAGCCGGGGAGCAGACCGGGAGCAGACCGGGAGCAGGCGGAGAACAACCGGGGCGCGCGCAGCTCCTCCTCGGTGCCACGTCCAGGCCAACGCGGAATAAATGACGTCACGGCTTTGAAAAAACTTTATTGATTTACAAATATTGTGGATGTGTTCACGGTCACTGGAAAATTTGTACATTGAAAAACAGAAGAAAAACTACATTCACTGAATCCACTTCCCAGGTTTAATTATTTAAAAAGGTTTTTAATTTTTGATTTTATCAACCGCCACTGAAAACACTAACATAATTAATTGTATTCATATTGAGATTCGTTTGTTTTACTTTATTATTTCTGTAGCGGGTATCAAGATAACATCAGATCCAACAGGTGGGTTTTAAAATCCCTGATGCCAGTGAACGCATCCGGGACTTCCCGCCTCCTGCTCCGGCTCCTTCACATCCGGTTCAGTCCAACATGGCGGCGGCTGCTCTCCGTGTTGTCTTTATTTACAGAAGATAACCCGAACCCTTTCACTCGTTCTTCTGACGGAACGTTTCTTCAGGTGAGAACCGGAAAGTTCGTGTTGATTTGATGACGAACAGGAAACATTAAATTCATTATTAAAATGGAATTAATTCTGAATGTTGATAAAAACATAATCAAACAGTAACTGAAGCTGTTTTTATTCACTTTATCAACATCTGAAATCTATCAATCAATATGTCTGCGGCCTCATTATTGGTCGATTTATTTATTGAAGTAAAAGTTCTGTTAATAAGATGTTTCATTTGAAAAACAAAATACTTTGATTATTTACCTTCCTGTCAAGCAACTGATCGATGAATCGATGAGTCGCTGGAGCTCTGCTTGATTCTGATCAGTGATTAATTATCAACTGATCAGAATCTGAAACTTTCCCCCTGAGTTTTGACTTTCAGGCTTCCAACCTGCACAAACGACCCAGGGAGAAAAACACCAGCTCCACATATTAAATATTGATGTTATATTGATTATACATTTTTGATTGAAAAGTTAATATTTTATTAAAGCTGCCAAATAAATATATGATTATGAATATCAACAACTGATTCTATGAATGATTATCAGTTTATGTTGTTTTAATGATGACATTATGGGATGGACTGTGCTCTCTTCAGCTTTCACCATGAACCAGTTGTGGTCCTGATGGTGGAACAGGTCTGACTGGTGGCCCGGGGGACGACCATGGAGAAGTTTGGAATGAGTTTCGGGGGCGGTCCTGGCAGGAAGGATCTGCTGGACACCATCGAGTCCCAGAAGAAGCAGCTGGTCCAGTACCAGAGCCGCTTCAAGGATGTGGTCCAGGCCTACAAGAGTCTGCTGAAGGAGAAGGAGGCTCTAGAGGCAAGTCTGAAGGTCCTGACCGTGACCCAGGACCAGGAGCAGAATCAGGACGCCATCATCGTCCGCCCAGACCTTGCTGACGATGGCTGCTCGTTGCACAGCGAGGACAGCGTGGACACAGCGGTGTCTTTGGACACGCCCACTGACATCAGAGGTGACCAGTCTGAAGAAGACCAGGGAGACATGGGCGGAAAACTCAACTCAACAGTACGTTTGAATGTTTGAAAGACTTTCTAAAGAAGCTGCATCCCACTCTATGTTTGAACTTAAGGTGTGAGTAATGTGTGAGTAAGGCGGGTGTAAAGTGTGAGTAAGCCGGGTGTAAGCCGGGAGTCATAGGAGTGGTGCAAAACGTGATCAATCAGCTCTTTCACATTTCTTCCTACAGTCGCTGAGAGCAGAGCTTGATACCAGCAATGTAGCAGGAGAGACTCTGCAACAGACCACGCCCCTCCCAAGCGTAGAGGCGGACCGACGAGTGGCCCAGCTGAAGAGCCAACTGAGCACGCTCACCAGCTCTCTCGCCACAGTGACACAGGAGAAGTCTCGGATGGAGGCAAGTTTCCAGGCCGACAAACGTCAGCTGAAGCAGGAGGTGGACGAGCTGCAGGAGCACCTGGTCGTTGTGACGACCCAGCAGGAGGCGGAGCGTCGTGCCCTTCACCAGCAGCTGGCCGAAAGTCGTGCTCGCATCATCACGCAGCAGCACGAGCGGGAGCAGGAGCACGGCGACCACGTCCAGCAGCTGCGAGAGCTGCAGAGGATCCTGCAGCAGGAACGAGACCTTCGACAGGACGCAGAGCTCCACCTACAGGACGCCAACGGCGCCCTTCTCATGACATCACAGGCCGTAAACCGGGGGGCGGAGTCCGAGGCTCACCTGAACCAGGTGAGGGAGGAAAGAGATGAGCTGAAGAGGAGGCTTCAAGTCGCAGAGGCAGACCAGAAGAAACCAGATCCCAGAGTCGACAAGCTGCAGCAGGAACTGACAGAACAGAAAAAACACTTCCAGAAGCAGATCCATATAGAGACCAGGAAGGTAAGTCTGACCTGAACCAGAACCTGATTCAGACTGACACCAGGAAGGTACCATTCAGATTGGTTTTGGTCTCATCAGATTTTGGTCTCAACACTGTCTCTGTATTTTCAGGCTTGCGAGGCTGAGGAGCGTGCTCGTGAGCGTGCTCAGGCTGCAGAGGTCAGGGTCGCAGGTCTGGAGCAGCGAGTCTCTGAGCTTTCTGAGCTGCTCGGCTCCTGTGAGAAGGTGAAGCAGCGTGACCAGCAGGCTGCTCAGAGACTCCGAGACCGGATCCTGCAGCTGGACACTGAGAACAAAACACTGGCCATCGCCGCTTCCAGCAGGTCGACCTCTGACCTCGGTGTGGACGAGTCACAGCTGGACGTCAATGTGCTGAAGGAGAAGCTGGAAAAGGTGAAGAAGCTGCTGCTGTTGGCGGCTCAGAGGAACCAGAACCAGAACATCCTGGACCTGACACAAACTGAGGAAGAGCCGGGCAGCGACAGAGCGTCAATGCTTGCTTACCAGCTGGAGCTGCGGCAGCTGAAGGACGAGTTTGAGCGCTACAAGCTGCGAGCACAGGTGGTGCTGAAGAACAAAAACACCAAAGATGGCTGCCAGGCCAAAGAGCTGGAGGAGGTCCGGGACCAGCTGTCAGAGCTAAAGGAGAAGTACATCAACCTGAGGATACAGAGCGACGAGGCCAAAGCCCAACACTGCCGCGAGCTGGCGGAGCGGCAGCAGGCGGCAGCAGCACGGCAGCAGAGCCACAAACAGGAAGTGGAGCGGGCAGTGGTGGTGCATCGGGATGAGCTGCTGCGACTGGAGGCAGAGGTGCACAAGCAGAGGGAGAGGACCATGGCGCTGCTGGACGAGAAGGACAAGGAGCTTGAGAGGCTGAGGGCTGCTGCTGCACTCGGCCGCAGCAATGACTCCTTCGAGGTAAACGATGATAGGCAAGAGCCTGAGTCCGACGGTGAAATCACCGGCCAAGCCTTGCAGCGAGTTGCGCCAGCTGAGCCCACGCTGCTGCTGTATGCTGAACAGCTGGCCAGGAAAGATGTGGAGGTTGGTGGCCTGCGACGGCAAAAACACCGACTGGAGGAGGACATCCACCAGCTGCAGGCCAGGCTCATCGCTAATGGAGAACGCCATGACGAGGAGGTGACGGAACTGCGAGGACATGTCGACAAGCTGATCCGAGACCAGGGCAGAGAGGGCGCCAACATGGAGTACTTGAAGAACGTCGTCTACAAGTTCCTGACGCTGCAGGATGCCAGCGGGAGGCATCAGACACTCACCGCCATCTTGACCATCCTGCACTTCAGCCCGCAGGAGAAACACCACGTCCTCAGGCTGCAGGGGGTCACGTGGTGGACCAACAAGAGGAAATAAAACACCTGAAGAAGAAATAATCAATCATCTGCTTGTAATTGTTTTCTCTGTGACGAAGGGAAAGCTCCCAACAGTTTATACTCAGAATCTTTTTGACCCTCGTTTGATGCCATAGATTTTTCACTTCCTGGATGATTCAAAGTTTGCTTTAAATTCTGCTGTCGAACTGAACATACATGAGTATTAGGGTATGATGACATCACTGATACATATCTCTGCTCTTAAAATCATTGATTTGTATATTTTTGATTCTCTTGGTGAAATTAAAATATTTTTCCTCCTTCACAAATTGTTTTATTTTGTTCTTAAACTCAAATGTTTTCTTCAATTGTGATTTTGTTGTAAGGTGTTTTTGTATAGATTTAAATAGCCTCCTCCAGCAGGAGCTGTTGTGTCACGTGATCTCGACTGAAGGTCAACACACGTGGATCATGAGATATCAGGTTTTACATTTTCAGTTTTCTGAAGTCCAGAGAAATGGAACATGTTGCTGACCCGAGTCATGTGATCAGTGTGAACACACGTGAACTGACATTTAGTTTTTCATTTGATTTTTATCGAAACAGGTCTGATAAGTTACATGAACGTTGTAATGAGGTTCAGCCGGCAAGTTTCACAAATAAACTCATGTTTGAAAATAAAAGTATTTTAAATAAACCTATCACATGTTGGACAGTCAACATGTTGACTGTTAAATCTTTCTGAGAATAAAGTTTTATTTAGTGCAAAAAGTCTCAATAGCTTAAAGTTGTCATACCACGAAAAATCTCATAAAATATAAACTTTTTTATCACAACTTTACAAATGTTCTGATTCATTTTTAATGTGGAAACATCAGAAACACAACCAGAGAACATAAAGAACATTCACTGTTTCAGTGTAGTGTGTCCTCAGAGTAGTGTGTCCTCAGAGTAGTGTGTCCTCAGTGTAGTGTGTCCTCAGAGTAGTGTCCTCAGTGTAGTGTGTCCTCAGAGTAGTGTGTCCTCAGAGTAGTTTGTCCTCAGTGTAGTGTGTCCTCAGTGTAATGTGTCCACAGTGTAGTGTGTCCTCAGTGTAGTTTGTCCTCAGTGTAGTTTGTCCTCAGTGTAGTGTGTCCTCAGTGTAGTTTGTCCTCTGTGTAGTGTGTCCTCAGTGTAGTGTGTCCTCAGTGTAGTTTGTCCTCAGTGTAATGTGTCCACAGTGTAGTGTGTCCTCAGTGTAGTGTGTCCTCAGAGTAGTGTGTCCTCAGTGTAGTGTGTCCTCAGAGTAGTGTGTCCTCAGTGTAGTTGTCCTCAGTGTAATGTGTCCTCAGTGTAGTGTGTCCTCAGTGTAGTGTGTCCTCAGTGTAATGTGTCCTCAGTGTAGTGTGTCCTCAGTGTAGTGTGTCCTCTGTGCAGTGTGTCCTCTGTGTAGTGTGCTCTGATGTCTAATGCGGTCTCAGGTGGTCTGATGTTTAAACATTTGGTCTCAGGCAGACTTAGTTGGTCTCATGAGGTCTCAGATGGTCTCATGAGGTCTCAGGACTGTGTGCAGGTCTTCAGGAAGTGTCCTGATGATCGAGTTTACAAAAGAGTCCAGTTTTTCTAAAACTCCGTCCTTCAGCTGCAGCTGCTGCCTTTGAGCTTTATTCTGAAAAATACAAACACACTTCTTGTCCATTACCTCAACTTTGACCAAGTCTAAATCAGAAGTCATCTGGTCTCATGTGGTCTCATGTGGTCTCATGTGGTCTCATGTGGTCTCATGTGGTCTCATGTGGTCTCCTGTGGTTTTGCTTCGACCCTGATTTACTCACCAGTTTCTCCCTGAGCTTCAGAATCAGGTCAACGATCTCAACCTCAGATTTGTCTTTGGTCCAACCGATCAGGTCCTGGAGACCAACGCCAGAGTCCAGAAGTTCAACAGCTGACAAACGTGTGGTGTCATAAACTAACATGTGATGTCATAACCTAATGTGTGATGTCATAACTCACAGCGTCACAGATGATCTCCAGGTGGAGACTCTCCAGTTTCTGACTCATCTCTTTGTGGCGGTGGCGATACCAACCGTCAAAGTTCGGAGACCTGAAAAACTTCCTGTTGAGTCAAGAAGATGATTTCAGTTTTCACGCCCTACCACAGGAACAGGAAGCCGAGCCAGCGACACCTGAGCGACTCACCTGTACAGTCCTGTCCAATCACCTTTGAGCAGCGAGGTCAGCTGAGGTCCGGTGTGATCCAGAGTCGACATGAACTCGTCCTGACTGAACGGTCGAATCAGAGGAGGCGTCTGAAACGTCACGACAAACGTCAGGCAACATCTCCTGACGGATAACATCATCAATTATGATCCACTCCTTGTTTACCTTCCAGGGTGTCACAGATCTCTGCAGAGGCATCAGACTCGCCATGTATCGCTCCTGAAAGACAAAACTCAGGGTTATTGTGATGACAGGAGTAGAGTTCCTGCTCTGTGATTGGATGTTTACATTTTTCAATCAATCATCACATTTTATTTGTCTCATATTCAAGAAATCACAGTTTGTCTCATAGATCTTAACAAGGAGCAACATCCTCTGTTCTTAACCCTCAACAAGTGGTTTTATTGACAAGTATAACTGGCTGTGATCCCAGAGCAGTGAACATTGTGTGTCCTGATAATGTTTCCTAGTGGAAGCATATATAATGAGAATAAAATTGGGCCGAGCACAGAGCCCTGTGGAACACCGTGGTTAACTCTGGTGCGCGCAGATGACTCATCATTAATTTGCATGAATTGGAATCGATCTGATAAATATGATTTAAACCAGTTGAGGGCGGTTCCTTTAATGCTAATGAACTGTTCCAGTCTCTGTAATAACATGTGATGTCGATAGTGTTGAATGCTGCACTGAGATCTAACAGGACGAGGACAGACACAAACATCTGGAGCTATTAGAAGCTCATTAGTGACTTTAACCAGGACTGTCTCCGTGCTGTGATTGGCTCTAAACCCCGAAGTCTTCACTTTCCTGGAGAAACTCTCACAGCTGATTGGCTACAACCTTCTCAGGAGTTTAGACGGGAAGGGGGGGTTGGATATCGGTCTGTAGTTAAAAACCTCCGGGTCCAGGGTGGGTGTTTGAGAAGGGGTTTGATTACAGCTATTTTAAAGGACCGTGGTACGTCCTGATGATGATGACAGATTGATTATCAATTAGAGGCAGAATTTCTTTAAGTAATTTTGTAGGAATGGGATCTAAGATACAAGTTGATGGTTTAGAACCTGAGATTATTCTGGTCAGCTGATCGAGGCTGATCAGAGAGAAGCTGTCTAAATAATCGGTAAAAGATTCTCACCAGTTTCTGAGATTTCTGTTCTTCCTGATGTATTAGTGCCGACTGGGGGCAGGAGATGGTTGATTTGATTTCTAATAGTTAGAATCATTAAAGAAGGTCATAAAGATATTGCTCTACAGGGATGGAGGGATACTGGGTTCGGTGGAGGTGTGACTCTGTCAGCTCCAGAGCTGAAGAGAAACCTGGGGATGTTCTCTCTTCTCTTAGTTTTGAGTAGTAGGCAGCTCTTGCTCTGTGGGGCCTTCTTATAAACTTTAACACTTCTCTTCCGTCTAGGAGATATTCAACACGGTGGCTGGAGCGCCACTTGCTTTCTAGTTTTCTTGACGCTTGTTTTAATTCATGTGTCTTGGAATTATACCAGGAAGCTAATTTACTATGTTTTACACATTTCTTTTTTAGAGGCGCTATGGAGTCCAACCCCCGAACC
>CM031691.1:17977864-17987864 GCA_006182925.3 Reinhardtius hippoglossoides | reverse complement strand
TGAATCCACAGAGTTTAGAACAGGTCACCTGACACAGATCCGCTGTGAGCTCACCTGACTGCTGCTCAACAGGTGAGTCCCCCTCACTGCTTTGATATGACAGGAAAACAGCTCCCCCTGCAGGCTCCGTCTACAAAAAGCAGCTTTAACCAGGTACCTGGATCACACCCGGACCTGGACTCAGGTGCGTGTTGAGGCCGTGTCCAGAGGAGCAGCAGGGATGTTGTTGTTCATTCATGACAGAACAAGAGCAACTGCTCGCTGTACATGAGCATCACATGACTCACGGTCCTTTGTTGTGATATAAATCTTTGTGGCCGTGAAAAACACTGAAACATTCCTTTTATGGAGCCTGTTTTGACGTGAGAAGACAAACTGCAGGTTTTGTGTCCGTGTTCGTGTTTTGTGCGACAGTTTCACCTCAACTCGTTAAGTTAGCACCGTGTGATCCAGTGGGCGTGGCCAAGTCCAAGGCGCTCGGTTGAATCAGAGTCCAAGTGGTTAGTTTCTGGTCCATGAAGGATGTGAGTAGGTTCAGCAGAAAAATCACACATAAAATCTTTTCTTAATATTATTTTCTATTCAACATCAAATTCACTTTCATTTATATGTTTATTTTAATTGTCTTCATTCAGATTCAAAATATCTTTTTAAAATGTTGAAAAAACAATGTTTTATATGATGGATTTTTTTCTTGTGTTGAGATGAAAGATGTTTTTATGGCACTGTGACGTAAATCACTCTTCGCTCACTCTGAACATGGAACACCTCTTTACTTCTATTATCTTTTTGAACATCTTTTCGCAGCATGCTAACATTGACCGGAACATCACGAGTAGCTAAAGCTTCAAACTGAGTCGAACATGCGGAAGAAGCAAACACTAAAAACCCCTCAACCAGTTTTAAAGCGATAATAAACAGGAACCATCCAACCAGAAGAGACGGGAACCACACGATCGACTGGATTTCTAAATAATATTCAACCTTTACAAACCTTACTTATAAGTTTTTACCCCAACCTACTAAAATGATGGTAACATTTTTTCTTTTTAATTGTTTATTCCTAACAGCCTCAAGGGGCACTAATGAGGCAGCTGTTAAATGCTGATCATATTTGTTTACCTGCAATCAGGTAAAAATAAGTTTTGAAGGAATCTCCCATCACTGGTGCACTGATGACACTCAGTTGGTGGTAAGAAAGTTAGTTTGTGTGTTATACATATTACAGCCTCCAGGGGACACTGCTGTAGCTTCAGTTCCTGGCCGTTCCCGTCTCTGCTCCTCTACATGAGTCCAACAGACTCAGCGCTCAGCCCAAAGATGGATGCAACAAATCAGCCACGTAAAAACTCCATAAAGCGACGCAATCACGCAATTTTTTCATTGCCACCTAAACATGAACACGTGCACTAGCAGCTGCGCCAAGCAACGTCTCCAAAGAGAAACAAAACACGGCTCAAAATCTACAGCAAGCTCAAATACGTAGGACTACAACCATAGAACAGTAGTTTGGTCTTTTGTCATTAAAATAAAAGATTTAAGTTTACTTTCATATATAGGCAATAGAAAATATGTAACATCTCAATACTCCAATAATAACTCTGACATTAAATTGTGCTCATTTGGATTCTATCTCTTTACATATATTTGTATTAATTTTCATAGATATTTATACATACTTTTCCTGTTTTTTGCCCCTATGTTGTACTTACTTTACGCCACCTCCTGCTGTCGACAGTGCAAAGACCTCATCAATATGCTTTATGAAAAGAGACCTGATTCCCATGGCTGATGGAAGTGTGGAAGGCAATAAGTGGTTAATGAGAAGATGGTATGAGGCTGATGGTTAGCACCACAGAACGTCCAGAGGGATAATCCACTTCAAAACTCCAGAAGCGATGGTCCAGATCCAGAAGTCAAGGAAGGACCATCCACTCCAGAGGGTCAGAAGGGATTTTCCCAATCTTAGAGGGACAATCTGTTCCAGAAGTTCAGAGGGAATGATCCACATGAGAAGGTTAGGATGGACCATCAACTCTAGCTCTTCAGGTAGGACTTCAATGCAGATTTTCAGGAGGGACAATCCGCTCCATAAAGTCAGGTGGATCATCAGCTGCAGGAGTTCAAGAAATAATTTCCACTCAACAACTCTAGAAGAAACAATCCACTGGACGGGACTGTCCAAATCTGAAATCTTGGATGGACAATCTGTTCCAGAAGTTAAAAATGAATAATTCACATAAGAAGATTAGGATGAACCATTAACACAAAGAGTTCAGGAATGAATTTCCACTCTAGAACTCCAGAATGAACAATCCACTCCATAGGATCAGATGGGACCAACCACTGCAGATGGTAAATAGAGATCTTCCACTGTAGGTGATCAGGACAGCCTAAGGTGGTTCAGCTATGCCATCCATCCAGGAGGTACAATGTACTCCAGACCTCCATGAGGGATGATCAGCACCAAAAGGTCAAGAGTGACAACCCCCTCCACAAATTCAGAAAGTATGATCAGGTCTAAGACTCTATATGGGACAATCCAGTCCAGGAAGCACTTCAGTAGGAATGTAATGAGTCAAACTCCTGATGAAACACAGAGTTGAAGAATGACCAACAGACAGACAGACAGAACCCTGTTAAGTACCAGAGGTCTTTCAGTCAGGAAACAGGAGACGTGGATCATGGTCCGGAGTTAATTTAGGGTTAGCTACTGAGACGCAAATCTGCTCAAGAGAGTCAAAAGTGTGTCAAAACAATAACTATTGGGACCAGCAGAGTCCTGATCCAAACCAGTCCACATAGGTCTAAGGGTAACTGGTCACCACCTGCTTCTGGGCCAGGCGACGCAGCTCCTCTCTGATAGCCTTGATAAGCGAGGCAGAGGTGTGGGCGGAGGGCGAGGCGTCCTCTGGTGGATATTCTGGAGTTGGTGAGGTCAGGAGGAGAGGTGGTGCCGATGGGTCACGCAATGAGGAGCTGGGCATCTGGAAAACAGAGGAAGAGGAGAACTCAGGAAACGACAGCACCTGCGGGAAAATGAAGAGACGGTGAAAAAGTATTCACAACCCTTTGCTGCACTTTGTCAGTCACAGACAGGACATGGAAACAAAATGAGACCAACACAAGACTCAAAGATGTGCATTACTCTCCAATGCAGACGATTTACAAGTATAAACAAGTACTGGTAAGGACTGATCTAAAGAGAACTGGTCTAGACTGTCTAAACTTTCTTTAACTGGTCTGGACTGTTTAAGACTGTACAGGACTGTGTCCAACATCACCACACCACTCATCAGACTCACGCTCTCTCTGCTGTCTCCTGGTCTTGATAGTTCCTGGTCTGAATGCTGCTGGGTCCAGCTGGAGCCGGTGGGGCCAGACATGCTGCGACCTACCCCAGGGTAAGCACCGATCTGACTGGACAAACCCACCTGCGTCAGGTGGTGGAGCTGTGCTCCTGGAGGAAACAAATACAACATAAAAGACTGATAGGAAGCGAAGAGTGAATCTTGGACGTGCATCCTCAGATTGACTTTACCTGTGCTGCCCCCAACAGGCCGTGGTCTGGAGGAGGAGGGGGGGTCCTCATATTGCCCCCTGTTGGAGTAAACTGACTCCTGCAGCTGATCTCCAGTGGAAACATACCCTCCTGAGCTCAGGCCCTGCCTGAATAAAACACACAGTATCAGTACCAGTTCACCTTTAGACCTTGACCTGGTTTTATGTGACACTGACCCCTGCAGGAGGCCCTGGACCGACGTAGGAGACATTCCTAACTCTACATATCTCTGGAGGAAGAGGAGAAGAACACAATGAAAACTGAACTCTGATTCATGACAAGTTTTGGTCCTCAGCTGCAAGTCGACAAACTCACTGCAGAGAAGGGGCTGTGAGAGGGGGCTGCTGGGTAGGAACCCCACTGTCTGCCCGGGGGACGGACCTGAGGGGAGGGGCTGGGCAGGGCAGGGCTTATCCCGCTCACCCCGGCGCTGCCCTGCGAGGACGGTGAGACCAGAGCAAAGGCGTCATCCAGAAGAGAGTGCATCTGTTGCCGGGCCTCCTCAATGGATGGCTGTGGGGGCATGTAGGGGGGTGGAGCTGGGGCCGGGTCAAACACCTCGTCTGTAGGAGACGGACTGCCATGATCTGGGGGCAGGTCAGGGTCCGACTGTGAGAGAGGAGGCAGAATATTGAGAAAATAAAGATGTTCAGTATGATCAATCATTAATAAAGGTGTTCCACAAGGATCAACTTCAGGTCCCCTGTCATTCACATTTAATACATTATTATTATTATTATTGGATCAGACTAAGTTTGATTCATTAAAATGAGAAATAAAGAGCAACTCGGAATAAATCCCACCTACGAACACTTCACGAGGACAACCACATGACCAGAGCTGTGCTGGTGATAGTTAAACACACATTTAAATCTGTCACCAGTTATCGTTCTTTGTCTCACCATGTAGGCCACGTTGTTGAGTCCCGGGTACTTCCTGTAGGTGGCGCTCTGATCGGTAAGAAGCCGATCTCTGTCGGTATCAGGAAGACTTCCAGGTCCTGGTTGAGCACGGCGACCCCGAGGAGAGCGCCTCCCCCTGGATGGACACCACACAATTAGAATATGTGGGATTTTTAATTCTAACTGTAACTTTTGTTCAAATGGTTCCTTTACAACCTTTCAGCATCTGTTTGTGATGTTTGATATATATTATACGTTGTCAGAAACGTTACTGTATGTGTAGATCACATGATTTCAGTTCACTGTAGAGTCCCCTGACTCAATGTCTCTCAGGGGAAGTCTGACCTCTTCCTGGAGTCCGTGGGGGTCGGGGGTGAGGGGGTGTCGGCCTGCAGAATACAATCCATGTGGTCGTGGGCGGAGCTGTAGAGTCGCTGTGCAACCTCGCTCTGCACCGGCCCGTCTCCGAAGGCATCCATTATGTCGTCCATGGAGGGAAAGTCACACTGACCCCGCCTCTTAGCGCGCTGCCGGAGTTTGTTCCTGTGATGTTCGATCTCTGACTTGTGTCTCAGCGCCACCTGCAGGAGCACAGGTGAACAGAGGAGGGTGACGTCATGCAGGTGTAAAACATGGTAAACAGGCAAGGTGTCTCACCTCTGTGTTGACCTTCTCCGTAAGCGTTGGGCTTGGATGGGGCGAGGCATGCGTCGGCTGCAGACTCGGTCGAGGCTGCATGGCGATCAGCTGCACCTTGTTGGCCTGGCGCCGCGTGCCGTCAGACGAGCCTCGAGAAAGACGGTCTACGTGGTCAAAGATGGAGGACGAGGACAGAGGCTCGTCTGGACCGCTGCCGGACGGAACTGCTGGAGGAAGAGAACTTTACATCAAAGCAGATCCTGGATCAAATCAGGAACTGAAGATGATGATGATGATGACGAAGATGATGATGATGACGAAGAGGATGATGAAGATGATGATGATGATGATGATGATGATGATGATGATGAAGAAGATGATGATGATGATGATGATGATGATGATGACGAAGAAGATGATGATGATGATGATGATACGAAGAAGATGATGATGATGACGAAGATGATGATGATGATGATGATGACGAAGATGATGATGACGAAGATGATGATGATGATGATGACGAAGAGGATGATGAAGATGATGATGATGATGATGACGAAGAGGATGATGATGATGATGATGACGACGACGACGAAGATGATGATCATGATCATGATCATGATGATGATGAGGATGATGATGATGATGATGATGAAGGATGATGATGATGACAGAATGATGATGATGATGATGATGATGAGAGATGAGGATGATGACGAAGATGATGACGAAGAAGATGATGATGATGATGATGAGGATGATGACGATGATGACGAAGAAGAAGATGATGATGATGATGATGACGAAGAAGATGATGATGATGATGAGGATGATGATGATGATGATGATGATGATGACGAAGAATGATGATGATGATGAGGATGATAGTGATAAAGATGATAATGAAGATGATGATGGTGAGGATGAAGATGATGATGATGATGAAAATAAAGGAACGTGCCGATCTTGCTTCGTCCTTCAGTGCAGAGACATGAAAAGAAAAAACAGACGTTAACATCAAACTTTATATAGAAATTAAACGTTGATGATGATGATGTCACCGTGTCTCTGACCATTTTTGGGCGTCTTCCTGTGCTGTTTCCCCTCACTGGGCGTGGCCACAGGTCGGGTGCTCTCCTCTGCTGACTCTCTGCCACTGGATTGGTCGCTGCCTAACGAGTCCCCGTCTGACGGGCTGAGTCTGACAGAAGAGATGTTACTGTCGTATGAGGGTGGTGAGAGTCACGTTATGTTTACGTTATTGTAGCATCACGTTCATCACGTTTACGTTAATGTAGTAGCGTCACATTTACCAGTGTTGGTCAATGTAAGTCCTCACAAGTGTGGAAGAAAGAACGTGTCTCACCTTCCCCTGCGGCGGCCCGACCGTCCGGCCTTAGTGGACGATCCTTTAGATTTGGGGGTGTTGAGGTCTCCGCCATCGGGGGGCGTGGCCTCTTTGACAGGGGCGGGCAGTGGCCCGGGCTCCTGGATCACCATGATGTCGTCTTTACTGTGTTGACCCAGGTGGAGTTTGGCGAAGTCAAAGCCTTTGACGCTCGGAGCCTGAAGCTGAGAGAGGACACGCCTAATTGGTCAGTTTAAATGCATGTGCAAACAAAGAGCCGACGACTTCCCTTTGACCTCTGACCTTCTGCCTCTGCTGGATGGTGTTGATGGCGTCCGGCTGAAACTCGAGCTTCTCTGAGCCGCACAGTTTCCAGTAGAGGATGATGATGATGAAAACAGCGAGCAGCACGGGGACAACCACGCCCACGATCAGCAAGATACTGCTGTTCTGAGTCTCCGCCGGAGGGACAGAGACCCTCTCCATTGCTGGAGACAGACAGGTGAGAGAGAGAGACAGGTGATAGAGAGAGAGAGACAGGTGAGAGACAGACAGGTGAGAGAGAGAGACAGGTGAGGAGAGAGAGAGAGAGAGAGAGACAGGAGAGAGACAGACAGGTGAGAGAGAGAGAGAGAGACAGGTGAGAGAGAGAGAGAGAGACAGGTGAGAGACAGACAGGTGAGGGAGAGACAGGTGAGACTCACGTTGGGCCAGAGGTCTTTGGACTCGGTGTCCGAGGACGATGGCGGCCCTCTGAAGGTCGAGGCGGTTCAAGGTGGCGCAGTTTTCTCCGCAGGGATTCGCTCACCGTTCTGACCCTCCACAAAATACATGACCTCCAGGGGGCGCTCTGAGCCTGACAGCCTCGCCACACGCACCACCTGAGACAGAACAGGTGAGTCAAGGAATCACAACACCCTGCTGGTTCTAAACGGTATTAAACATCCATTTATTAGATACTTCAAGAACCCTAAGTTGCATGTACATGTATCTCGGGGTGTGCGATATTTGGAAACATGCGATATGCGATAACGTTGTTTAATATTGAAATGACGATATGACTTGCTATGAATAAACATAAACAGTCCCTGGCTTTGGACGCAGAGACCACAGACGGCTCCTCAGCCGGGAGAAGGCGCACAGCCAGCAAGTCCGGGGCAGAACCAGGGAGCCGAGCGCAGCTCCACTGAGTCCACTTCGTGTTCATTTGGGTCTTTCACACATGTTTGGAGCGTGAATTATTGTTTTTACAGTCTTTACGGCTCTGTCAGTAATTTACTGCTCCTCTGTGTCTCCATCATTCGCGCTGTGCGCTGCGCTGACTGCGTCAAACCAGGAGAATTTAGTCGGAGGAGGCGGAGCGAGGTTTGACGGAGCCGCTTCTCTCCGTCAAATCGCTTTTTTCAAATTCTCTGTTTTCTCTATTCTCTTCTTATTGTCTTCTTCCCACAATGATTCACTGACGGAAAAACCTTTCAAGGATCTGAATGTCTTTCATTTATCATCTAGAGCAGCAGGGCTACATCTGATCAGCCAAATAAATGACATGCAGAGCGTGAATGCGTGGCTCGTACATCGTTAAAACAACAATTAAGATATTATCGTAGATGATAAATATCGCACACCCCTACATGTAAGATGTTTATATAAGATATAGATGTATATGTTCGCGGTGTCACCTGCAGACTGTTGTTGCCCACAGCTGTGGCTCTCCTGCGCCTCCTGCTGGACTCGTGCAGTCCCTCCTCCAGCAGCTGAGCCAGACGTCGCTCCAGACGAGCTTTAAAACTTCTCTCCGTCACCTGCTGCTCCTCAACGCCCAGTAGCACTGAAACACACACACACACAAGTGTCGGCTAATCACTACACAAATACTAAACAACACAGAAGCACAAACACAAAAGGAGGTAACAACAGAGAACAAAGAGCTCAGTTGGGACCTCACCTGTTCGGACCCAGGTGAAGCGCAGGTGATGAGACGTGTTCAGCTCAGGGTAGTGAAACGCTAAGGAAATGACATTTAACACGTTTATTGTATGTTCAAACCTGCAATTAACATGTGCACATAACCACAGACATATATACATAACTGCGACATGTGTAAAACTGTTGTTTAACGAGTCTCATCTACTGAATGTTACATAGGCAGGTAGGTATTCTTGGTAGGTCAATGTTTAACGCAGCTTCGACAAACACAGTGTGTGTTTATGAACGAACTGTAAACGTGTCGTACGTTCTGCGATCTGCAGAGCAGGAAATCCGACGAAGAAGCTGAACTCAACCAGGCTGAGCTTCCTCAGGTGTTCGCTGACCTCTGACCCCAGAAGGTAGCCCCATCCATCACGCACTGCAAATGTGACATCGACGGGAACCGTCTGCTCGACTGAAAGCCGGAACACGCTCATGGTGACGTTCAACAGCTGGACGAGAAAAAAAACAATGAGAGAGAACACATGTAGTTTTAGATCATGTGACAGCGATGAGGCATCATTCACAGCCGCACTCAGCAGGCAACTCACCTGTACAGTGACGGTTCCCGCCTCATGTGACCGTCTACGTGTCTCAGTGTACGCCATCATCAGCCCTCTCTCCACACGTTCACTGAAGTTACAGAATCGGACGTCGACGTGGGTGGGGACAAACTGCAGCACAGAGTGGATCTGATACCTGAGGTCAGGTACGGTGTAGAGCGGTGACACGGTGGGAACGGGGCCAAAGGAGCGTGGCGGTTGGCGCAGGGCATTGATGACGGCCATGGCAGTGAAGATCAACGGTCCCGATACGACACGAAAGGCGAAGCTGGACGGCGTTCTCAGGAACTGAGGAGGAAAGGGAGAGGAGATGGACAGCTGCCTATCATGTGACATTAGTAAGGTGCAGCAGTTCTGCCAGGTGAGAACAGTCAAACCTTTTTGACGATCACATGATCTCTCACCTGTCAGGTTTAAAAGAACCAATGATCTTTGAGATGCTTAGCCATGACACCTGTTGATGATCAGGTGACCAGCTGTGTGACGTGTTCAGGTGTATTTACCTGCAGCTCCACTGAGCGGTTGAACTCTCTCCTCAGAAGATCTCGGACCTGACTGAAACCAGCCGATGACCCTCTGGAGCTGACTGCACGACACAATCACAAAACACGTCAGCTGGTCGTCACACAAACGTAATTAAGTTCATGTCACGTCACCTGAGCCGCTCTTACCTACTCTGACCAAGTACATCTCTGGTTTCGTAACATTGCACAGGTACTGTCTGGTGGGCAGCGGCTGGGCCACCCTCGGTGTGGTGACAGGGGGCGCTCTGGTCAGGCTGATGGCAGTGTTCTGAGTGGTGGTGGTGGTGATGGAGGTGGTGCTCGCCTTGGTGGACTTGGTACGTGGATCCTTCACCGGCGTCTCTGTGACCACCGGCAGGCGCTCCGGCCTTTCGGGGCGGGTGGGCGGACCCAGCGGGGGAGGGGGAGGCACCCGGCTGGTGGTGTTAGAGGGGGGGCGGGGAGGGTATTGACCCTGAATGCGGTCTGTAGGTTTTGGCGGGAAAGGGGTA
>CM031691.1:17857864-17972864 GCA_006182925.3 Reinhardtius hippoglossoides | reverse complement strand
AGTATGTATTCAAAATATTGAATTTAGTTGATTAATCATATTCACGTACAAATACTTTATCGTTTTTCAAATTTAAATTGTGAGTTGCTCTCTAATGTTTTACTCTTTTTGATCAAACTCTTTTTTTCTGAAGTCATTGATTGGACTTGTTTAATCAAGTAGTTGAACTAACTAGTTAACTAACCTGTTGCTGTGACCCGGTCATCCTCTCAGATGTAGCGGGCCGCCGCTGCTTCCTGCCCGAGCAGGGCATGGAGTCCCGGTAATCAAGTAGTTGAACTAACTAGTTAACTAACCTGTTGCTGTGACCCGGTCATCCTCAGATGTAGCGGGCCGCCGCTGCTTCCTGCCCGAGCAGGGGATGGAGTCCCGGATCATCGGCGGCCAGGAGGCCTGGGCTCACTCGTGGCCGTGGCAGGTGTCTCTGTTGTTTGCGTCCATGCCGGCCTGTGGGGGCGCCATCATTGCTCCGCAGTGGATCCTGTCTGCTGCTCACTGCTTTCAGAGGTGATTGTCTCTCTCTCTCACTCACTCACTCTCTCACTCTCTCACACACACACACACACACGGTTCTGGACGAGTTGTGACGTCATCAGCTGATCAATGAGAATCAATCACACCTGCTGCAGGTACAACACGGCAAGACTCTGGAGCGTGAAGGCGGGTAAACATGACCTGGACAATCCTGAGGAGCCAGGACAACAGGTGTGTGTGTAAGTTAAAGTCTGAACATCAGTCAGAACCTGGATGAATAAAGTTTATAATATATTATATAATATGTTAGTGTGTGTGTGTGTGTGATATGAACATATAAAACCTGTTGTGTGTGTGTGCATGATGTCACCTTTCAGTCAGTCGCCGTGGTGCTCATTATCATACACCATCGTTACAACAGTCGGACCAAAGAGGACGATGTGGCTTTGCTGAAGCTGCAGGAACCTCTGGTCTTCACCACGTCCGTCAGACCCATTAACATCTGGACGAGTCCTCTGCCGCTTTTCAAAGACTGCACCATCACCGGCTGGGGCACCACCCGAGAGAGTGAGTCCTCACACACCTGAAAGCAGGTGATGCCAAGTTGGACGCCTCCTGACATCTCTTGTCTTTGACCAGACGGACCTCGAGTCAACAGACTGCAGGAGGTGAACATCACTGTGCTGCCCTCTGATGTCTGTAACCAGTACTACAGTGGTAGGATCAGGTCCTCCATGTTCTGTGCTGGAAGGGGCAAAGGAGGAGTGGACGCCTGTCAGGTGAGACCTGAACCTGTCAGAGTTCGATGGTGACGAGACCATCAGAACCTGGACTCTTAAAACAAGTCAGACATGTGATGAGTCTACACGACAATCTGTCCGTCCAACATCTTAGTTTCTTCATCTTCGTCGTCCTCTTCTGTAACCTCGTCTCGAACATCTAACGTCTGTAATCTTGTCTCTTAACGTCTGTTACCTCGTCTCGAACATCTAACGTCTGTAATCTTGTCTCTTAACGTCTGTAACCTCGTCTCGAACATCTAACGTCTGTAACCTCTTCGTCCGTCGCTGGTAGGGCGACTCTGGCGGTCCTCTGTCCTGCTTCACTGGCAGTAAATACGAGTTGGCGGGTCTGATAAGTTGGGGCGTTGGTTGTGGACGAGCGAGACGACCGGGAGTCTACACCAAACTGCAAGATCACACCCAGTGGCTGTACGACAACATGAGTAAGTTCACAGACGAGCTGACAACCGGAGTTTCTACCTGAAACGTGTGATGAGTTTGTTTCTCTTTCAGATAAGATGATGCACGATGACGAGCTCGCTGACGGAGGTTCGTTTGAGCTGACGCTGTTTTTATCTTGTGATCAGATGGCCTTCATTATTTATCATGTTTGTCCTGATGTCATGTGATCTGGAGACAGACGACAGGTGCGGGAGGCGGCAGAGCTCCAGCTGTGGTCGTTCTCCGGGCCTAGCCAGTCTTTCGACATCGCAGGACGATGACGTGTCTGTGGAGAACGTGACGGAGTCCTGTCCCTTCTTCTGGCCCTGGCAGGTCAGCCTTCAGTCCAACGGACGCCACTACTGCAGCGGCGTGCTGATCCATCGCCTCTGGGTTGTCACTGCCAAACACTGCAACGTCAGGTAAACATCGGCGCCCTAGTGACATCAGGTTCTGTCACCGCAGTTACGGACCTTTACTTTTCTCCACAGAGCCAAAGACGACGTGGTGGTTCTAGGAATTCATGACCTCCGGTTCTTATCGTCCCAAACCATCTCTGTGGATGAGGTCTTCAACCTGCCAGAGGACGGAAGCTTTCCACCAAAATCTGACCTGTCTCTGCTCCGCCTCAGCGTGTCTGCCAGATTTAGTATAAACACAAACTCAGAGTCTCACGTATCCACGTCTGTCCAACGTCTGTCACACCTGAATGTGTCCTCTGTTCTGTCTCAGATTCAAATGTGTCTCCAGTCTGTGTCCCTGATGAGGACGAGGAGCTCAATGACAGCTGGAGTTGCTTCACCACCGGCTGGGGCGTAACCAAGGCAACAGGTGACCGCTGCCCTCCGTAACCTTTCGGACAGAAAAGTCCAAATGGATAAAATATTAAGTAAGAAAAGTCCTGAGAGAATGAGGTCTGTGTGTGTGTGTAGGTCACATTGATGCTGTTCGTCTCCACCATGCTGGACTGACTCTGGTGAACGGAACGTCCTGCAGGGGGAGTTGGGGGGAAGGACTCGTCACTGACTCTCACATCTGTGCTGATCCTGCTGGCTCCGCCTCCTGCATGGTAACAAGTTTATATACCGGACGAACTCCTGATGTCAGTTAACGCAGCGTTCACGTCAGTCGACCGGCCACACGCTTGTCTGTCGGTGTGGGGGTAGGCGGGTGTAGTAACATTGGACTGACACCTGGTGTCTTCCTCCACAGGGCGACTCCGGAGCTCCCCTCTACTGTCGGAAGCGCAGTTCCTACTTCCTGTTTGGCGTGGTCACATGGGGCAGTCGGCGCTGTGACGTGGACAAACCATCCGTCTTCAGCGCGGTGTCAGATTTTCATTCTTGGATCACGAAGGTGACGGACGATACAGTTTGACTGGAAACTGTTTATCGTCCAATCATGTTCTTCTTTTAACAGACAAGAATCTTCTGACCAATCAGCTGTTACTGTGAACGTTCTTGTAATTAAAAGTCATGTCACCGTTGTTTGTTTGTTTGTTTTTTTTATTTGATGAAACTTCTTTTCTCAGTTACATGATTAGATTGTTTTCCACAGTTTACATTACTCAACCAATCAGGAGCACCTGAACTCATCGCTCGCTGTGATCAGGTGACGGGAACTCGGAGCTTCTCTCAGCCGTCCTGCAGCAGGTCGTACGATCCTCCGTCCACCACCACGTGTTTGTCCTCTGCCTGAAAGCAGTCTGAGGTTAACACAGCTGAGACTCGCTGAGACTCATTCTGATTTGCTCAGACTCATTATTTAGTTCAGTCAAACGTCAACTTGAAAACCAAATTTTAAACAGATGAAGCAAAAACAACTTGAAACTGCTGATTATAAGAGAATGTGTTGAAGCTGTGTTGTTTTGATGGTTTGTGTCAAACAGTGACTCACTGTGCCGTCAGACATCTTTGACTCTGGAGCTGCTTCATAAACAGGGTTACAGATGCTGCTGCCTGCAGGGGGCACCGTTTCCTCCTCTTCATCCTCCTTTAAGGGACGAAGACCATTTATCAATGAAACCAGAAAATATCATACACTAATTTAAACATTGTTCTCCACCCACTGGTATAGATCATAAACCCAACCTCCTCCATGTTAGCAGATGGGACCTTGACCAAAGTAAAGAATCAAAGAAGACGTTAAATAAATGTTTGTCAAAGATGTTTCTGTAATTTCAGCTCGTTCTTATCTCACTGATGTTTTTTGGTTCAAGTGTTTCTGATCAGTTTGGTTTGAATCAGTCATTTGATATTAAAACAGGCTGAGACGTCATGATTGACAGCTGAGACTGACTCATGATTGGTGGATAGTGTGTGTGGGCGGGACCTTGATACCACGATCACTACTGCACAGACTCACTGCAGATGACATCAGCACAAGGTGGCAGTAATCGATTCTGAGACAAACACTGATCAAACACACAAACCTTGAAGTAGTGGAACTGGAATCCTTTGTTGTTGTTTTTGTAGAAGTTGTATCCGATGCACACGCCCGCCGCCACCAGAACCACCAGCAGCGTCACGCCCACTCCCATCCCCGCCTTGTGACCCACATGCATCTGCAGAACCAATCACAGTCATAGTTACCGCTCATGTGGGGTCAGGATGGAGGGATGCTGTGTTGTCATGACAACACTCACCTCTTGGCGAGGGGGGGGGGCTTTCAGCGGACCCTGAAGAACATGTATGATCCCATTTGAGGCCACAACGTCCGAGTTGGTGACAAAGCGATCGTTAATGTAACGAGACGACTGAGGAAAAGAAATAGTTTCAAACAACCGCTGTCATGGTCATCAAAATCCAACTCATGACTAATTCTATGTGACACATGTCTGGGGACGGGCAACGTCGCCCCCTTATGGACACAGGATGTAATGACTGACCAGAGCTGAGGGGTCCAGCAGATCGGACACTCCGAGGATCGTCAGACTCCCGACTCTTGTCCTGATTCGACTCCCGTTCTTCAGCTCGCTGAGAGGAAGAGCCCTCCCCTCGGACAGGTGGTACTCAATGTCCCACTGAGACAGAGTCTGCAGGGACACGAGGACAGGTGAGGATTGATGAGGACAGGTGAGGACAGGTGAGGATTGATGAGGACAGGTGAGGATTGATGAGGACGGACAGATTCTTAGTTCTCGTCTCACCTGGTTGTCAGGCAGTCCGTCGTTGTCGGGTACGAACAGCGTGGACTGAACCGTCAAGTTGCTCAGACGCGTCACAAACTGTTTCCCTGACAACGACACCTGTGAGCAGTTCAGGATTTGCTGAAGAAGAAGAAAGACGGTCACGATGACGTCATCTGATTGAATGTGTCCTGTTAGTCTGGGACTCACCGTGAGGAAGTTGGAGAAGGTCGGAGTGGACATGAGCACCTGCAGCAGGTTTCCTGTGCACCTGAGCCCGTCTCCCACGTAACCCACCTGACACTCACACCTGACCTCTGCAACCAATCACAGCCTCTGATTCATACGTCCTCATCACTTCTATTTTTAATGAACCTCCAACTCAAATAAAGTGTCAAAATAAAAGTTTTTTTTTATCCATTTAAAAGTCAGATGAAACTAAATCAAAATAAAACATTAAAGTTTCGATAAAAATGTAATATTTATTACAAATATTAAATAATCTGATGACTCTCGCCGCCTCTTCCTCGCTCACCTTTCATCCGGTAGCAATAGACGTCCCACGACTCGCTCAGGTTCTTGCGGACTCCGTAGTCCACAATGCCGACGTGTCCGAAGCCGCAATTGGGGTTTGCGTAGGTGGTAGGATACGCCACCCGGGCCTGGTCCAACCAGCCGGCAGCACACATGTTGAGCCCACCCTGCGGAGACACGCCAGTTTGACCACGTGATGACACACATGATGAAACACGTGAACTAGTGTGTGCGTGACATGTTCACTGACCTCCTGAGCATAGGACAGCTGCGTGTACGTGGCCAGGGCACCTCCCTCTGCACCGCACGCTTGCTGCGCAAAACTGAAGTTCAGTTTGTACTGCCCCCTGTCTGAACGGAGGTGAAACACACCGAGCGTCGCATCTGCACACAAACACAACGACACATTAAACACAACACGTTCAACACAGTGAGTAAACTCAATCCGCTGATTGGTTCTCATTGGATCAGCTGAGACACGCCCTCTCAACCCTAAACTCAAAGCATCCAATGATGTGGAAGAGAACATGTGATCCATACCTTCAAAGTGTAGGTCTGTACATTTGGCATCTTGATGACAGCGTCCGTTCCCTTGGAGACAGCGGCTGATTGGCAGCTGTTTGACCTCACAAGTCACGCCATCGCCGACGTAATTGTCTTTACACGTGCACTTCTTCTTACCCTGTTCACACAGACACGTCACATTAGGACAGATGAGACGTCAAATTCCAAACCTGTTTAAATGACTCGTTCCTCACCGGAGCCGTCATGGTGCAAGTGGCGTGTTCATGGCAGCCGCCGTTGTCTCCAGAGACGCAGGGGTCAACAGGCTGACAGGTGAACCCGTCCCCAGAGTGACCTTTAGGACACGTGCAGGTCACCACCTCTCCTATCTGAGAACACTTAGCGCCTTTAGCACAACCGCCATTCCAGACCCCGCACATCTCCGCCACTGACATGGAGACACCAGACGTCACGTTATACACAACAGACACAGGCCGATCCAGGTCTTTCTTCTTCTTCTGGTCTTTATTTACAGTCGAGTGTTGAGGACCACTGTACTTTACACTACAGGTTCTCTTCAGCATGCAGATGGTAAAGATTGGGATTGAACCGCCAACTTTGTGGTTCGAGGACGATCATGTTCTTTCAAAATAAAAGCAGCTGAACTGACTGTGATCAGCTCCTGTTACACACACTGATTTACTGTGATGACATCATCAGGAAGTGATGTCACAAAGAGTCACATCAACAATCGTACTTCCTGTTTCTTCCTTGTTTACCTGTGCAGGTGAATCCATCTCCTTCATAAAATGGCCGACAGACGCAGGTGCTGTTGTCCGTACAGACGGCTTTCGGAGAACAGGGTGGAGAACACACCGAGACGTGACCTGGAGGAGACGAGACACCGTCAGGTGGCTGATTCACACGGACCAGGAAATGACATCACTCAGGTTTAATGGACCTGGATCCTGTTTCATCAGAATCCATCAATAAAAAAGTGGATCATCACTAAACATTAATCTAATAAAACCCAAATAGATAAAAACATGAAACAGTGAATTTATGATGTTTGTGATAAAAAACATTTAAAATAAAACTTAAATCGTACGTCACACTCACTCTGCTCAGTGTCACATAGCTCGCCGCTCCAGCCCGCCTCACACAGACACGCCCCCGTACCTTTACGTCCGTCGTCACATGGCCCGTGTTCTGAGCAGTTACAGGCTGATAAAAAACAGAAGTCACAGGGGTCAGAGGTCACGACACCTTTAGGTTGAACTGTCACTCAGGAAGCCGCTCACCTTTACAGGTGGGCCCGAAGAACCCATCACTGCACTGCTCGCAGGCCACGCCCCCGAAGCCTGCGTCACAGGTACAGGTGCCGTTGCCAAGGTGACCGTCATCACATTTCCCGGTTACTACAGGAGGAGCCGACGCCACCTGGACACACTGCACACGTCGATGACACGGGGTTAATCAAGGATGATGTCACAATCAAAGTAAAGACGATTTGGAAAGTTAATGGAATAAAAGAATATTTTTCATTAGGACTTAAAATGTATTCAAATTTATTTTGTTTCAATATATAAAATTAAAACGTATAAATCTGATGAGTCAAGAAAACTTGTCTAGGTGATGAAAAATTTAAATAACTTTATATATGAATTTTATTTTGAAGATTGTGACACAAATAAGAACTTTAACTTACAACTAAATCAAATTGAGTGAAATAAATGAAATGTTTCTGCCGTCTCACCCAGACAATCTCGTCCGTGGTAACCATGACAACACTTTGGTTGCCAGAAGTTGATGATGCAAACGCCGAGACAGCCGAGTTTTTGGTGACGTACATGGTGGGAAGGTCACACTTCTTGATCCCCTGAAGACGACACGAGACATTTGTATAGAGACAATTCTTTTTTTATTTTATAATGACGAAGACGGTGAAGATGATCATACCTTAAGTTTGGAGCCTTTCGGACAGCGAGACGCTGAGGACGTGCAAAATCCACAACTCATCTACCACAGAAGAAGAAAGACGTTTATAAAACTAGAAACCGAGGAACGACCTGAGACACAGTCCGACCTGCACGTCGTTAGTATGTCAGCCACCATTAGCATTTTAGCTAACATTAGCATCTCTGATATTTGCTGACCTGATCAGTTTGTCAAAGTTTCAAAATACAAACGTCAGTAATTTATCGTGTTTAAATAATCTAATAGAATATGAATAATATAAATAACTTCCTGGTTCTTGTCCATAAATGTTTGAGACTTGTTACTGTTACAGTGAACAATAAAGTTTTTAAAGGACTTTTATGGTGCAGTTGGTTTTAATCAAACTTTTATATTCTCTCAATGTGAAGCACATTGAATTTACTCAAATGAAATGTGCTTTATAAATAAAATTAGCATGAAGCATATTTGTTGTAAATTTCTCATTACTTCATGACAGACTTCATGAGAAACAGTTCATCTGAAAAACACCAGGGGGCGCTGCAGACAGAACTTAACATGAGGGTTTACCTGGAGTTCAAAGGTGGTCTGTTCGTCACAGCGTCCTCCGAGGCTGGGCGGAGTCAGAAGGCAGTCGATCCCGTATGCGATCCCACCCATTAAAGACGAGGTGTCTCTGAACTATGCGACACTTCCCGTCGTTAACGAAGATTTCTCCCTGCGCAAAGCAAGACATCGTGAGTGAGAGTCGCGCTCGTCGACTCCTCGTTGATTTCCTGTCGTACTTACGATGTTGTCGGCCCCTCCGCAGCTGAAGGACAGTGGTGAACCCTGCAGCGTCCGAGCCGATTCCAGATAGATCAAACTTTCAGCGTAAATCTGAGCGAGCAGAGAAGAAGTTCTTAGAGAACATACCTGTAGAGCTCCCCCTGGTGGTTGAGCACATGATCATAGATCTTTGTAGTTTTCTTTCTTTGATGAACAGATGTTTGGAGTTCCCCAAGGATCGATTCTTGGTCCAGTTTTTTTTAAACTTTTATTTCTCTCTTATGTCGACAATAACTATGTTTATGTGTATATGTTTGTTTCTCCTTTGATAAACACATTATAAATTAATAAATGTTCAGGTGTGATGCCACTTTACGCTAAGGACACAGTTTTATCTTCATATAAAAACTCAGTGAATTCTTTTGATTATAACTGTTCGTTCTCGTTGGTTCAGCTGAAATAGAGTTTTTGGTTCTGAACCTTCTGGCTGTGCAGGACGTGGTACTTCAGGTACTCCACCAGCTGAACGCGGTTGTCTTGGTGGAACAGGAAGTCCTTCTGCTGCTGAGGCAGAGACGCCATCACGCCGTCTGACGGCAGGAAGAGCGTGAGCGGCTGGTACCTCCCATCATGCACCTGGTCCATCACGCCTGTGTCCTGAATCAGAGGTTAACAACAGCATCATGTGACCAGGGCCAGCCAATGAGGTGTGTGTGTGTGTGTGTGTGTGTGTGTGTGTGTGTGTGTGTGTGTGTGTGTGTGTGTGTGTGTGTGTGTGTGTGTGTGTGTGTGTGTGTGTGTGTGTGTGTTGTGTCACCTTGAGCAGCTTGTAGAAGTGTGTGTATCCATGACGTTCGGCCACATCGGTCAGATTCACCTTTTAGAGAAACAACGAGTTATTGACAGAAAAATAAATCAATCAGTGGTTTATTCTCCGCAGATCAATTTGTTTCTACATAATTAAATATCAATAACCAATCTTAAAGTTATTGATTAATGTTGTGAACTGACAGAGATGTTGGGATCTGAGTCTTTGTGGACGTCTGGAGGAAACTGAATCTTGTCGATCTCGTGGAAAATCCCATTGATGCTGACGTCGTCGCTGTACGTCACGTTAGCGTCGTTGATGAAGATATTTCCCTGAAAATATTCAACAGTTTGTATTCATCATGAATCAGCTGATCACAGCTTTTTAAATATTGATCAACATTAAGCTGCCTGATTGGTCACCTGGCTGGATCTGGTGGACAGGACGAGTCCGGACAGAGACGTCAGGTTTCGGGGTCGACTCAGGTCGGCGGGCCGCAGCGTGTGACACATCACGATGTGGCTTCGCATGACCGCGGCGTATTGTTCTTTACGTTTCCCCGAAATCAGGGATGTCATCTAAATGAATACAATTATTATTATTATATATAATTATTTCAGGTCATCTTTTTATTACAGATTCAGTGTTTTTGTATAATATGTTTAATAGAATATGTATATTTTATAAATAATAATAATAATAATAATAATGAACAAGTTTAATTATTATTAATTAAATATGATTGATTATTAAGCTACTTCAAAATAAATTTCTTGTTGTGAAAACATCTGGTCACCTCGCCGGCGCCCTCTCTGTCCACTGTGAAGGCGTTGATGCTCGGTGGGAAGACGGTGAACGGGCCGCGACCTTTCAGAGAAATCTCCGAGACCTGGAAGAAGAGTTCACATCATTAGTCAGTTTTCAACTGCAGGGGGCGACAGAGGGTTACTGTCACTGTCACTCACCATCAGGCCAAGGTAAAAGTTCCGCAGCTTCCTCGTCAGGATTTCCTGCACAGAGTCACATGTTAGCAACCGCCACATGGAACCAGGCCGGCTTTAATGTCATGTGACGTCATGTCTCACCTTGTCCACGGTGCCTCTGCATTTGAGTCCGTCTCCCAGGAAGTTGGACTTGCAGGTGCAGGTACGGACACCTGGACCGCTCATGTTACAGCGAGCAAACTGATGACAGCCGCCATTTTTCTAGAAACAGTCAGAGATAGGTCACCTCTCTACAGAGTCACATGACCACATTTCATAGCCTCTACTGACACCTGGTGTTTCACTGCAGTACTGCCTGTTTACTAAACCATACCTATGATTTGTATTGAAGAGACCTATTTAGCTTTTTCAGTCTTTCCCAGTCCTCCAATGGTTTGTATATATGTTTTGTGAATGTAAACATGTGCATGGCTCAAAGTCTGCAGCAGGGGGCGCTCTTCTCTCTCACAGTAAAGTATTTTCTGGAGGCAGCTGGAAAGCCTCAACCTTGATTTTTCTAATACGTCCGTTCCTGGCCAGCAGGGTTTTCATCAGTATCATGAACCCCTAGCGGCTATTCGGACACGCCCCCAACAAGAACACAGCAAAGCGTAACCTGTGCTGGGAGGAGGAGCTAGCAGCGTTCACCACACAGAGTACAACCAAGCTAAAGTCCCCGGGTGTTCACAGTTGGCCTGTTAACGAAAGCTAAAGCTGTGGAACTGTGTTTTTAATATTTTAAATGAATTACAGCTATATAATAAAAAATAATCATCGTCTCCGATTTGTCCTGAGGTACCTGAACTCATCACCAGCTGTTCAATTAGAGCAGACTGGGCTTTCTAGTGAGGGGGGGGGGGGGGGGGGGGGCAGCCTATGAACCTTTTCAAGTGGAACCCAAATTAAAATGATGAACCCCAAACATAATAGGTCTTCTTCAAACAACGTTAAAACAGAACCTTTATTGATTATTGATGACATCATCAAACTCACCTTTTGACACAAGTTGATCATGTGACAGTTCTGTCCGTCGCCTGAGTAACCCTCACTGCAGGAACAGGACGTCTGCACACAGCATGACATCAATAATCAACTATCAATAATCAATAATCAGCAGCTGATAGTCGTGTGTAGAGTCTTTACTTTGTTCGGTCCAACGTGGACGCACTCTGCGTTGGCATGGCAACCTCCGCTTCCGTCCAGACAGGGATTTATCTCTGTGGGAGAAAAACACATCACACTGACATGACTGATCAATAATCAAATTCATTGATTTTTAATTGAATAGAGACTTAAGGTTTGAATGTATTTGAAAAGTTTTATTAACATTTAAAGATGCACTTAAACCTGTGAGCCCCACCTGAGGCCACACCTACCAACACACACGAGTCCGTCTCCATAGTAACCGTTGTTACAGACACAGACTCTGCGTCCGGGTCGAGTCCTCTTACAGACGGCGTACTGACTGCAGCCGCCATTATCCTCCACACACGGCTCTTTAGCTGTAAACACAGACACAGATGGCTCAGTCTGACCATCACACCTGAGACTGATGCACCTGAGAGGCCCCCTGACCATACCTTGACAGGAAGTCCCGTTTCCCTGGAAACCAGCAGCGCAGAGACACTGAGGTCCGGACGGTCCGATCACACAACTGTCACACAAACACAACCAATCACATTACAACCCATTACACCGAGCTGCGTTCAGAGCAGCGGTCTGCAGGGGGCGCTGCATCTCACTGAGCTGTGTTCACATACTTTGCACTTGTGTGACATTTCACTGAGCCGCACAACTCGTCAGCCGCCGACTCGACTTCTGTAAATCAGGACACTCTCCGTTACATGTACAATATATATAAATATACATACATGTATTAATACATGCTCTGTCATATAAACACACAGGTACTATTATATATACATATACACATATTTAAACATACGTCACACTCTCTCTTCTTTTGTTTTCTTACTTTCGTCACAGAGGATTCCTCGCCACCCGACATCACACTCACACGTCCCGTCGCCCGTGACGTCTTCGTTACAGCGTCCGTTTTTACATCCGCAGTCTGAGGGAGGCAGGAAGAGGCGGAGTCACAGTTAAATGTCCAATCATGTTTCTTGGTTAACAGTTTCCTATGTGAAGCGTCCTCACCCTGATCACAGTGGACACCATATTTGCCGCTCTGGCAGGTTTCACACGCCGTCCCGTTAAAACCTTGGTTACACTGACACACTCCGGTTCCGTTCGTCCCTTCCATACACGCTCCGTTACCAAAGCAGGGCCGGCCCGGTGCACCTGGACAAGGCTCACAGTGCTTCCCGAAAAACCCGCCACAACACGCTTGGACCTGAGAACAGACGAGAGCTGTGAGACCGCGAACATGTTCGTCCTACTCATGTGAATTACACGTATGTGTCAGAGCAGACGTACAATGTTCTTCTGAAGGCAGGTGGGTCTGCAGCCGATGGCCAACAGTCGCTCTCCTTCAAACATGCGGCTGAACATACACTTCCTGCTCCGCATGGATTTCTGCAGAAACCAAAGGTCAGTTTTAATGAAAGAAAATCAGTGAGAGCTTTAAAGAGTCAAGTCTCGGCACTCATTTATGTTAAATCAGTTTTCTTCAGTCTGTTTTTAATTTATTGTACGTTTAGATTTTTTTGTCAAAACTATGTCTCAATAAACTCATTAGTTGACATTTGTTGACACACACTGACTCTGAGGACACACACTGACTCTGAGGACACACTCTGTCTCTGAGGACACACTGACTCTGAGGACACACACTGACTCTGAGGACACACTCTGACTCTGAGGACACACACTGTCTCTGAGGACACACTCTGTCTCTGAGGACACACTCTGTCTCTGAGGACACACTCTGTCTCTGAGGACACACACTGACTCTGAGGACACACACTGACTCTGAGGACACACACTGACTGAGGACACACACTGTCTCTGAGGACACACACTGTCTCTGAGGACACACACTGACTCTGAGGACACACACTGACTCTGAGGACACACTCTGTCTCTGAGGACACACACTGACTCTGAGGACACACACTGACTCTGAGGACACACACTGACTCTGAGGACACACACTGACTCTGAGGACACACACTGTCTCTGAGGACACACACTGACTCTGAGGACACACACCGACTCTGAGGACACACACTGTCTCTGAGGACACACTCTGACTCTGAGGACACACTCTGACTCTGAGGACACACACTGACTCTGAGGACACACACTGACTCTGAGGACACACACTGTCTCTGAGGACACACACTGACTCTGAGGACACACACTGTCTCTGAGGACACACACTGACTCTGAGGACACACACTGACTCTGAGGACACACACTGACTCTGAGGACACACACTGACTCTGAGGACACACACTGACTCTGTAATAACACATGGACCTATTTTCAGGAACCTGACAGAGAGCATTTGGTGTTTTGGAGTCGGAGCCTCTGGAAACAGAGAGATTGAGATGTACTGGGTGAGTGAAAATAGAAAATCACATCATCTGCAAACAGGCAGAGTTTCAACATTTTGTTCCTCTTGTTTCTGTTTTTCAGATAAAGTTTGGAAGTCTGAGGTGATGGACTAGTCCGCATCATTTGTCAGTAAATGTTCATCTGAGTCAAATCATTCTGAGAATCTGAAGTTTTCATTGTGCGACAGTTTAAACTCTTACGTCTGGGATGGAGTTGTTGGGGCAGATTTTGCTGATTGGGAACAAACAGTCCATGCATGTTGCCTGTGAAGAGAAGAGAGGAGGTTGTTGGTAAACAGCTGATTTTGTGTCCGTTGTTCTCCTCAGTTCCTTCGCTCTCTTGGGTTCCGTACCGTGACCTTCTGATACGTAGCTTCATCGCAGCGGTTCCTCTTGATCTTGAGAACGGCCGACAGACCGTGAATCACGCCGTTACCGCTCAGGATGTTGGACGAGTTGATCTGAGCGTCGTTCACTAACAGCTGGAGGACGGAGAGAGAGAGTGTCAGGATGTAATCAGATACTCATGGAATTAAAACTGTATTTATATAGCACTTATCTAAACAAGGTTACAAAGTGCTCCATGGTAAAAGAATAAAAACACTGTAGCTAAAGATAAATCTGACTGGCGACTGGCTTGTGTGGCAGCGCTATGAAAACCGTGTGGCCGCTCCGTAGATCGGACGTCGTTCCCTCTGTGTCTTTTCAAACTAAACACCGACTGTCAAAGGCAGCAGAGTCAAAGCTGTCCCATCTAAGAAACTGCATCAAATATAGATGCAATAAAAGTACGATAAAAGGAATAAAGGAGTTAAAACAACAAAGTAGCACCAAAATTACAAATCACATGATAAAAAGCTTTACTATGAAAATAAGTTTTGAGCAGTGATTTAAAGACAGGTAGTGAGTTCCAGAGCCTCTGGGCCCTGACAGAGAAAGTCACCTTGAGTAGCCTTGACCTCGGGAAAGCCAACAAGGACCGGCTGCGACTTGTGGGGAGTCAAGTAGGGGCCAGCACATGTTGAGCTTTACAAATTATCAATCCTGAATTTAACTGGAACCAGTGAAGGGACGCAAGAATTGGCCTGATATGAGACCTCCGGTTTGTTCTAGTTAAATACAAGCAGCAGTGTTTTGAACAAGCTGCAAACGAGTTACTACGATTTGGCCGAGCAGGGAAAAGACATGGCATGTATTATCTTTTCTAAGTCAGAGAGAGATAGAACTGATTCAATTTTGGAAATATTTCATAGACGAAAGTAGCAGGATTTAATGATTTCATTAATGTGTGTTTGGAAATTCCGATGGGAATCGAATGTGTCACCTGGATCTTTAGCTGTTGTTTTTATATTGCTTGCCAGGGGACTGAGAAATGATAGGGGTCTGCCTGCTAGCTGGTCGGGATCGAATTTTATTATTTCAGTTTTATTTGAATTTAACTGAAGGAAGTCCAAGTGACATGCATTCCTTAATGGCCGATAGGCACTCTGTTAGGACACTCCCGCGGCTGACATTGTCTGGCATAAAGGACAAGTATATTTGGGTGTCATTTGCATAGGACTGATATGATATCCCATTAAAATGGCTGATGATGTTTCCTAATGGGATCATGTAGCAAAAATAGTATGGGACCAAAAATAGAACCTTGTGGCACTCCGAACATCAGGAAGGAGGTGTTATTTCCAAAACTGACGTTTATCTTTCTGAGAGATGAGACTTGAACCAACTAGGGCAGTTCCAGATATGCCGACACATTGCGTTAGTCTATTGATAAGAATGTCAAGGAGCAGTAATATGGAAAAATAACCAGCATCGGCAGACATCAATAAATCATTTGTAATTTAAGGAGAGCGGTTTCCGTACTGTGTAGTTTACAAAATCCAGGCTGGAACTTAACAAAAATGGTATTATTGTCACACACAGCTAAACGTTGGGTTAGAACCACCTTCTCAAGAATTATGGATATGAAGGGGGGTTTTGAAAATGGCCTATAATTCTAAGTCAGTGATTGGTCAAGATTTGGCTTTTTCAGTAAAGGCTGAATGGAGGCTTTCTTAAAATGATCAGAGACACGGCCAGAAGAAAGAGAGCAGCGAATAATTCTGAGAAGGCTAGGGCCAATAGTTCTGATTTCTTCTTTTAGGAGTGAGGTGGGAAGGACATGTGCGACACGGCGTCGATGACTTCTGCGATATTTGGAATGACAGTGGTAGTTGGTACCATATCAATTCAGTATATATAAAAAAAAAGAGAATCAGTTACTGATCAGATACCTTTCCCTCTCGGAGGACGATGGCGAGCTGGAAAGAGAACCCCAGCAGCGTCTGCTTGTAACCTCCAGGCTGCAGGTCGGTCTTTAACAGGCGCTCTGCTGCCACCACATGGTAACGAGTCGTATTAACGTCCTGTTAATAGAAAATTAAATTACAGAGATGTTATTCAGAACTTTTTGTCCTCAGTAAATGGACGTTTTATTATTTCATCAGATAAACGACTTTAGAGACATAAACAACAAGTACCAGAGCAGTTGCAGCCATTTTCTTCAGGTAATCGTTGATGGCGGCATCTGTTGGAGCGAAGACGGTGAATTCATCACCCTGTTCGATCTCGTCCGTCAGGTTGTAATCCTCAACAACACAAACAGAGACACACTGTGAACATTACACATTTATATTGTGTGTTTATGTTCGGGTATAGGTGTGTGTGTTCGTACAATGAGATATGATCTGAAAAGCGAGAACTCGGGTCTCAGAGCGAGTGTCGCTAGCAGCCCTTCACTCAGCTTCCTGTAGGGAACCAGAACCTGAGGATGAAGGCAGAGAGAAAAGTCCGTCAGTCGGAGGTGATAAAGTGTCGCCAGCATCGTGAACGCCATCGGCTCTGTACCTTATCGATAATGTGGATCAGTCCATTGGTAGCAGCAATATCGGATGTGGTGATGGTGGCGCCGCCAACAGTTATGAGCTGATAAAACAATATCTTAAAATGGTTAGAAAGTTCTTGGAGAGATTTAAAGATCTGACCCGTACAAGGAGCTGCGATTATAAAGTCCAGAGACCTTACGTTGTGCGATCCACATCAGAATGTATTACACGAGTCAAACACAGAGACCAAACAGTAGGAAGAGCCACCCGCTCCACAAGCCAAGAAGATTCATCAGGTCACGATCACAAGCACATTCTCAGGGTTTTACTTCGTGAATTCGACCATCTCGACTGAATTGTGATGGAGGAATTTCAGCACCAACAAACTGAACTGTGGTACGATGGGAACCAGGCGCTCCATCTTTGCACCAACACAACTTTCTCTCCCCACCTGCCGTTCTCACTGGGTCTGACTTCCTGCGACTTCGAAGAACGTGACAGCCAAATTTATATCAGATACTTGTTGTTAATGCAACTGTCCTCAATAAATAAAAGTCAGCGCAGGTTAGAGGACGTTCACAACAAATTTCTGGTCTTCTGGCCAGAAACTTGATTGTAAACCATCACCTGCGTGGACTCACCTCATTGGCTGTAGAAACAGGGAAAGTACTCTTGAGAAGTGAGGTCACAGTGGAAGTGGTGCTCAGGCTGGAAGATGGATAGTTTCCAGGGATCATGTGATTTCTGTCAGGTGTGAAACACAGATGTGAACAAACAGCTGGAGACAAAGTTCATCTGTCCTAAATAAAAAACACTTTAAAGTTTGAACCTGATGAGACTCGGCAGGTTTCCCTTTGTCGTCCAGAAGTTCTTGTCGTTTGAAGACATTTTGTCGACAGCTGCAGAAGACGGAACCAGGAGGGTGATGTTCTGATCCGACAGAGACACACCGGAGTCCTGACGGAGGACGGACAAGACTGATGACATCACAACAAACTATAAAGCTGACAAACAGAGCCTGCTCGTACTCACAGTCGTCCACCTGAAGAATTCGGACGTCTCGGGCAGCACCATCAGCTCCTTTAACACCAGGAGAACAGACTCAGGTGTGTCAGTGAACGCACCGCACAGCGTTTAGCGTGTGAACATGGCCGACACTCACCTGCTCCACGCTCCCGAAACACATCCGGCCATCTCCAACATAACCTTCGTCACAGACACACGTCCACTGAGATGACAGCAGCAGACAGCTTGCCTGAACACGAGGACACAGACAATTATCTGACGTTCGACAAGTCACCTGATCACATAATCTACTTATCAATTACTATTCGTGATCAATAACATTCATGAATCAAAACCACAGACTTGTGAATCGTGGTCCAATCGACCAATCATGAGTCAGAATCAGCCTGTTCTTATATCATCAAATAACTAATTAAAACCAAACTTAATACTTTGATTTTTTTAGTTTGGTCCATGGCCCATCTGCTAACATGGATGAGGAGGGTTTATGACTATACTGCAGTCAGCCACCAGGAGGCGATCATGTCATCTCACCAGGTAATGGCAGCCTCCGCTTACGGTGACACACGGATTCACAGCTTCACAGTCGTGTCCGTTTCCTTTGTATCCATGTTTACAGCTGCAGTCACTCTGACAGCAAAGACAACACGCTCACACACCATTGGTTCATTTAAATATGGACAGACATCAGGAGACAATGATTCAAAACCAGAAGCTACGAGCATAGTTAACTGTTAGCCGACTCCATCACCCAGGGCATCATGGGAAGTGTTATTCCAAACAGAGGTGAGACTCCCCTCAGCAAACAATGACACCTGCAGGGGCTGTGAGGAAGTGCAGGTTAAGATAAAGCTCACCTGTCCAGGACCAACGTAGATGCAGGTGGCGTTAGGGTGACAGCCACCGGCGTCAGGACCGTCACAGTTGTTGATTGATTGACACTCGTCTCCGTCCTCCCTCCATCCTGTCAGACACTGGCAGGAGCGAGTCCCAGGTCCTGTCCTTATACATTTAGCCTGCAGGGGGCAGCGCAGAGTCAAACATGACGGATCTGGACAGAAGAGCCGCGACGATTGTTAAAGAGCGACTTACGTTCACGCTGCAGCGGCCACGGAGAGGCGGAGCGCAGGGGTCGGACTCCACACAGGTGATACCATCGCCCTGGTAACCAGGTTTACACACACACCTGAAAACACACAGCACACGCACCAACTCTTTACTGCCCCCTGCTGTACATCTGCAGTAGAGATGTTTAGAGTCAGAGCACCACAGATGAATTCACCTGGCCGTCCCCTGACTGAAATCGCAGTCAGCATGGGCGTGGCAGAACTGAGCCTGGACACCGCACGCCGCCGTCTGTCGATCGCAGAACGGACCAGTGAAGCCCGGCAGACACGAGTCGGCTTTACAGCGACCGTCTGAGTCCGGACGGTTGTCGCACTGTCCGTGGGCACAGAGACACGCTGCGGACACACAGGTGAGGTCACTTCCTCTGACATCACACGTATCTGACGTCACCAGGTGATATGTCACTTACTCGTGTCACACGTTGGTCCATGTTTATTGGTTCTGGAGCAGAAGTGACAGCGAGAGCCTCCGAAGTTTGGATCACAGACACAGGAACCGTTTCCTGTGATGCCCTCCATACACTGTAAAACATACTTCACCTCAACCCTCCATACACTGTAAAACATACTTCACCTCAACCCTCCATACACTGTAAAACATACTTCACCTCAACCCTCCATACACTGTAAAAAAATAACTTTACCTCAACTCTCTTAACACTGTAAAAAATACTTCAGTAGGTAAAAAACTATTTGGTCCTTCCAAATTTTTGGTCAATAGAGATTTTAGTTTGTGCAGAGTGAGTCTGACCTGACCGTGTCCTGAGCACGGCGTCTGGTATCCACCTGGACAGGGACGACAGTCAGGACCATAGAAACCTTTACAACACGCTGGCGTCTAAACACACACAAAGACACACTTCCATCAGAACAGTGTCGGTTGAAGTGAAAAGGAACTCCGGTCATGAATCATGTGTTTCTGTACCGTTACAGTTGCATTGCAGAGCCGGGAGCAGCCGGTGGACGGGACTTTGATGGGCGAACTGCCGATAGAAACCATGTACAGACATCCGAACCTGGATGAGCCCTGACAAGCAGAGATCACACACAGACACAGTTTCATAATTCATACTATAACTCACGTTTCATCCCACGTTTATTACACCGTTTATTAACAGAGTTTAAGAAGTGATTAGAGTGAGAAGTCTTACTGTGTAATAAACTGTAATAAACTAATAAACTGCAATAAACTGAGATAAACTGTAATAAACAATGATAAACTGTAGTAAACTGTGATGAACTGTAATAAACAGTGTTATAGACAGTGTTATAATAAACTGATCCGAGTGAGATGTCTTACTGTGTCAACTCCAGATGAGCACGATAACGCTTTGATCTTCAAGCAGCTAACACACTCGCCCTGAAAAAAAACAGCTGATGATTGAGTGTAAATCTGTTTTTCTTCAGTTTTAAATCAGATTAAAATCAAGTTAAAAAACGGGGTTTGAATCAGGTTTGAATCAAGTTTGAATCAGATTTGAATCAGATTTGAATCAGGTTTGAATCAAGTTTGAATCAAGTTTGAATCAGGTTTAAATCAGGTTTGAATGAGGTTGAAATCAAGTTTGAATCAGGTTTGAATCAGGTTTGAATCAGGTTTGAATCAGGTTTAAATCAGGTTTAAATCAGGTTTGAATGAGGTTTAAATCAAGTTTGAATCAGGTTTGAATCAGGTTTGAATCAGGTTTAAATCAGGTTTGAATCAGGTTTGAATCAGGTTTGAATCAAGTTTGAATCAGGTTTAAATCAGGTTTGAATGAGGTTGAAATCAAGTTTGAATCAGGTTTGAATCAGGTTTGAATCAGGTTTGAATCAGGTTTAAATCAGGTTTAAATCAGGTTTGAATCAGGTTTAAATCAGGTTTGAATCAGGTTTGAATCAGGTTTATATCAACTTTGAATCAGGTTTGAAACAGCTTTAAATTAAGTTTGACTCATGTTTAAATCAGGTTAATATCTGGTTTGAATCAGGTTTAACTTCAGTCAGTCTGAACACAGCAGATCACGACCTGATGAGCACAAAGGAAACTGACACATGAAAAAGGAAGATGGCGGCCGTGGCGTCTCACCCGGACGATCTGGCTCTCGGCGATGTCACACCTGTGAGGCAGCATGGGTTCGATGGAAGGCGGAGTCAAAACTCCATCCAGCACATACAGACGTCCATTCTTCGCTTCCACCGCTGACTCCAACACCGCCGCTCCGTTAACCAGGATCTGACCCTGGAAAACAAAGCTTCACAATACAGACGACCCAGAATGCAACACCAAACACAAGCCACTTCAAAAAACATCCACACTCACGTTTTCTGTCACATTTATCGTCAGAACCTGATTCGCCTTCGTCACAATTCTGGGGCCAGAAACAGCGTTGAAGACGTCCAGCTTCAAATCAGGAAAATAATTCTTCATCATCATCATCATCATCATCATCACGAGAGTAACTGAACTAAACATGGCGTCGTACTCACTGCGGTGGACGGGACGATGTGGTTCCTGAGAAGTTCCACCAGTTTGTTGTGACCCTGAAGATTCAGAATGAAATGTCAGAAAACAGTGTGTGTGTGTGTGTGTGTGTGTGTGTGTGTGTGTGTGTGTGTGTGTGTGTGTGTGTGTGTGTGTGTGTGTGTGTGTACAGATTCTTTGTTAGGATAGGGTTAGGGTTTGATCCTTTAACCTACAGAGTGAGGAGATTTTGTCTGGTTCTCACTTTCTGACCCACCTTTATTGGACTGTTTGAGGGTTAGAATCAGGTTAAGGTTTAGGTTAGGGTTCGGGTTAGGAAATGCATTATGCCAAAGAGTGTCCTCATTAAGATAGAAGCACAAACAAACCTCAGTGCTGCTCAAGTACGTCAAGTGTCCGTCAGTCATGGCGTCGAAGGCTGAGCTGGTCGGAGCGAAGACAGTGATCGGCCCTGGAAGATCCAAGATGGATGCCAGCTGAGTTTTCTGTGGAGTGAATGCAACACGGCCATTAATTCTTAGTGACAGGAAAGTCGACACTAATGACCACCGTACCTGACGAGGTCAATACACCCTGAGTGGTTCATCCTCTGAGGACCAGGACCATCATAAGAACATCTGAGTGTTTTCAGCCTGAACAGGAAACTGGATCTTCTGGATTTCTTGTGGTTATGGAATCTAAACGTGTCGTGTGCAAAAAGCTCTTACCTCCAACAAAGACTTGAACTTGTCAAACTTTCCATAGTCAGAGATGATCTTCATCAGGTTCTCCTGAGGACAGCAAACATTGTGAATAAGTGGATCCATCAAACAGGATCAGATCAGGTGTGAGAACACGTTGTACCTCAGGATTGCTCTCCACGGTTGACGAGACACTGTCCATCAGCTTATTGATGACATGGATCATCCCGTTGGATGCGACGACATCGGACTGGATGATCACGCCTTTCTTTCTGCTGCCATGGATACGAATTTTAGTCTGGGCATCCTGGAAGAAAAACAATGGTTTGATGTGAGGACGGAGACAAAGCTGAGGCCCAGACGACCGTACGACCGGACGACCGTACGACCGGACGACCGGACGACCGGACGACCGTACGACCAGACGACCGGACGACCGGACGACCGGTAGTCCGGTCGTCTGGGCCTCAGGTCGTCTGGGCCGGACGACCGTACGACCGGACGACCGTACGACCGGACGACCGACGACCGTACACGTACGACCGGACACCGGGACCGACGACCGGACGAACCGACCGACCGACGCCGGAACGACCGGACGACCGGACGACCTGGAACGACCGGACGACCGGCGACCGGACGACCGGACGACCGTCGACCGTACGACCGGACGACCGTACGACCGGACGACCGGACGACCGGACGACCGGACGACCGTGCGACCGGACGACCGGGCGACCGTGCGACCGGACGACCGTGCGACCGTGCGACCGGACGACCGTGCGACCGTACGACCGTACGACCGGACGACCGGACGACCGGACGACCGGACGACCGGACGACCGGACGACCGTACGACCGGACGACCGGACGACCGGACGACCGGACGACCGGACGACCGGACGACCGGACGACCGGACGACCGGACGACCGTGCGACCGTACGACCGGACGACCGTACGACCGGACGACCGGACGACCGGACGACCGGACGACCGTGCGACCGGACGACCGGGCGACCGTGCGACCGGACGACCGTGCGACCGTGCGACCGGACGACCGTGCGACCGGGCGACCAGACGTACGACAATACGACCGGACGACAATACGACCGGACGACCAGACGACCGTACGACCAGACGACCGTACGAAGATACGACCGGATGACCGGACGACCAGACGACCGGACGACCGGACGACCGGACGACCGTGCGACCGTGCGACCGGACGACCGTGCGACCGGGCGACCAGACGTACGACAATACGACCGGACGACAATACGACCGGACGACCAGACGACCGGACGACCAGACGACCGTACGACCAGACGACCGTACGAAGATACGACCGGATGACCGGACGACCGGACGACCGGACGACCGGACGACCGGGCGACCGGGCGACCAGACGTACGACAATACGACCGGACGACAATACGACCGGACGACCAGACGACCGTACGACCAGACGACAATACGACCGGACAAGAAATCCAAAAGATGGATTCATCATAAAACCTTTTTACTAAGAACATACGTCCATTCATCTGTTTGTTAAAGATGTATTTCTCACTGATCTCTCACCCCCTCCGATGAGTCCACCTCTGCTGATTTTCCCGTCAGGGTGAAAAAGATGTCGGTTTTTTTCAGAGTGTCAAATGGCATCACCCCGGCAACCAGATGCATCTTACACAGGTACTTAGCTTTAGATGAGTCGGCAAGCAGAGTCCTCACCTGTGGATGGACAGATGGACAACGTGACAGGACAATCAGACGTTGATCAGAAGATGATCAGACATTGATCGGATGTTGACCAGGGTTAGGGTTAACCCAATAATAAATTAATTTCATAAGACAGTAGAGAAACTGAGGTCAGAGCAACAGAAACTTGTATCAGCTGATAAATCTGATGGATTCTCACCAATGTTCCTTTGAAACCCTTATTGATTGGGATGAAAACAGTGAATGGACCCAGGTTCTGCAGAGGCCACGACAGAGAACCTGTAAAAGACAACAAGGTCCTTTAATTGTCTGATCAGCTGATCTGCTTCCTTATCTCAAACTAATCATCATACCAAACAGAGCGATGGCGTTGCTCAGTTGACCCCTCCACTGTCCACCAGGTTCCGTGTTCAGCTCATTCAGACGCTGCATGATGTCCCCGTAACACACTTTACCATTACCAACGTAACCCTGGAGACAGGTACACCTGAGGGACAGAGGGACAGGTGATGCTACTGCAGTTTGAAACATACAGGAGCGAAGAGAGAGAGAGTTCAGGGGACTGACTCGACTCGTCCCGGGCCCACGGTCGAACAGTTGGCGTTCTTGTGACAGGAATCTGGTCGACAGACGTCCTTCAGGCTGCAGCCGCCGTTTGACAGGTTGTCGAAGCCAGGAAGACACTCACAGTGAGACTGAAGCAGAGAGACAGTTTTATTATGACGGCGAATCCTCCTCAGCTCTTGATCCTGATCTTCAGCCTAAACCTGTTCTAGATCTTGATCATGCTCTTGGTTCTGATCCTGATCTGGAGGAACCTGGTTCCTCTCAGTTTTTCATTACCTTTCCTGGTCCTTCGTAGATGCATTGCGTGGACTCAGCGGAGCAGCCTCCTTTTTTGGTCTGACACGGATCGATGGCCATGCAGACTCGTCCATCGCCGCTGTAACCCTCATCACAGGCGCACAGGTTCTGGTTTGGACCCGTGTGGACGCAGGAGGCGTAGGTGTGACAGACCTTCTGAAGACACGGGTTTATTGCTGAGGACATAGACAAATAAGTAAATATGAATATCAATAAAGTTTAAATAAAGAAGGAATAATGTTGAAAGTATAAACTCACATAAACACTGATCTCCTGACTTCTGGTGACCTGGTAAACACTGACATGCTAACTGACCCGTCAGAGCTTCTTCCATACAACGAGAGTTCTGCTGACACCTGAGCGCCGCACACTCCGGAACCTCTGTGAGGTCACAGGTCAGAGGTCACATGTCACGTAATGATGAGATAACTGATGATCAGTAAATGATTGATTATTGATCAGACTGACCCTGGTCACAGTTTGGACCTTTGTATCCAGAGAAACAGGTGCAGTGTCCATCACCTTTTAATCCAGAGTCACAGAGACCATGAACACAGGAACACTCTGAGAGAGGGAGAGAGAGAGGAGGGGGGGGGGGGGCACGGAGAAAAAATGTAAATATATTAAAATAATTCAATAAGAATCAGTTAAGTCAAATTTAATTATTTTATAACAAACAGTTTGATGTTACCTGAACTACAGGTGGAACCAAATCTACCTGGAGAACAGTCCTCACATGATGTACCTGCAAACCCCTCCTACACACACACACACACACACACACACACACACACACACACACACACACACACACACACACACACACACACACACAATTTGTTAAAGACTCAAAGAACCTCCTGAAAGACTCAATCCGGGTGTGTATTCAGATGTGTAACCAGGTGTGTAACCAGGTGTGTAACCAGGTGTGTATCCAGGTGTGTATCCAGGTGTGTAACCAGGTGTGTATTCAGATGTGTAACCAGGTGTGTAACCAGGTGTGTAACCAGGTGTGTATTCAGATGTGTAACCAGATGTGTAACCAGGTGTGTAACCAGGTGTGTAACCAGGTGTGTATCCAGGTGTGTATTCAGATGTGTAACCAGGTGTGTAACCAGGTGTGTAACCAGGTGTGTATCCAGGTGTGTAACCAGGTGTGTATCCAGGTGTGTAACCAGGTGTGTAACCAGGTGTGTAACCAGGTGTGTAACCAGGTGTGTATCCAGGTGTGTAACCAGGTGTGTAACCAGGTGTGTATCCAGGTGTGTAACCAGGTGTGTAACCAGGTGTGTAACCAGGTGTGTAACCAGGTGTGTATCCAGGTGTGTATCCAGGTGTGTAACCAGATGTGTAACCAGGTGTGTATCCAGGTGTGTAACCAGGTGTGTATCCAGGTGTGTATCCAGGTGTGTGTCACCTGACAGGTGCAGGTCCCGTTTCCTCCCAGTCCCTCGGAGCAGACTCCTCGGTCGCTGCAGGGTCTGTCGGCTCGATCAGGACATTCTGAAACAACAGGAAACACTTTCAGAGTCTGTCCGTCCACTTCCTGTGTCTCCGTCTCACTGCTGCTACGTCTCTGGTTCCTGTTCCCAGGTACATGTCAGAGGTCAGAGGTCGTAGTTGATCCAGCTCCATGTGACCGTCAGCACATTTCAGTCCAGCTGATCCTGAGTCTGCAGAGAGGAAGGAAGTCGTGATCCTGCAGGATGATCTGCTTCCTGCAGGAGGGAACATGTAACACACACTAACACACTCACACACTCACACACTCACACACTCACACACTCACACACTCACACACTAACACACTAACACACTCACACACTCACACACTCACACACTCACACACTCACACGTGGAAGTGTTTGAGTCCACAAAGCACTTCTGGAGTCTCAGGGGAAAACAGAGTTCGAGCAGAATCCAATCAAACTGAAGAAACTTCGATTCTTCAGACGTAATAAAACACATCATGCCTCCATATCTGCTCCTGTGATGTCATCAAGTGTCCACAAGCACGACGTTCATATTCCACTTGAAACAAAGTCATTTACACCAAGTTTTTAGTTTATAAGTCTCTGATATCTTCCTTTAGCGTTCATGGACCCTCGGATACATCATTGCGTGGCTAAGTCCGCTAGCTTCGCCAGTTCCACTTTTAGGCTTAAAACAAATGACCTCGTTTCCAGTGGAATATGAAAGTCGGGGCTTGTGGACACTTGATGACATCACAGGAGCAGATATGTCTATGTTTATTATGTCTGAAGAATCTAATTCTATCAGCTAAGAGAAGCTAATAATGAAACTAAACTAAACTAAAAACGAACTAGTGAAAGTAAGCTATAGTAAAACAAAGTTAATTAGGTTAAGCTAATTAGATAGACGGACTGATAAACAAAACAAATGTAGTTTTTTCCTTCACAATAAAAGCCTGTTGAAGTGTTTTATGTGAAGTAGCAGTTAGCATTAGCAGGGAGCTAATGACAGTGAAGGGGCTCCTGAACATTTATATTCATGTGTGACTCCGCCCTCACCGACACAGTCCGGCCCCCAGTAACCAGGACAACAGCTCTTCAGCTCCACCTGCTGGTAACACTCGAAGCTGCAGCCGTTGATTGGCAGCTTCAAACTGGCAGTTCGGACATAGTACCTGAGGAGAGAGCGTCACAGAGGGTTCTCACATGTTCTCACGTGTCGTCACGTGTTCTCACGTGTCGTCACGTGTTCTCACGTGTGGTCACGTGTTCTCACGTGTTCTCACGTGTTACACTGACCTGCAGTCCTGAGCGACGGAACGCGGCGTCTGTCTGAATCTTGACGGACACGACATCCACAGACTGATGCTGCACGAGTGACACGACGTCCGAGTCCTGACAACTGTCGAGTTCGAGCAGAAGTTCTGAAAAACAATGTTTCAGTTTAAACTGAATATACATGATTATATTTAGATAAAGACCTATTCATCAATATAATATATAATCATATACATACAAATATATAAACACACAAACACATACAAACACATACACACACAGATATACAATTTTACTTATATAATAAACTAAATTCATTTAATCCACATAATAGTAATAACAACAATAACAAAAACAATCATCATCATCATCACAATAGTTTTTATGACTAAATCCGTAAAAACTTGTCAATGATCGAAGTTTTTTACATTAAATGAAGAGTTTTAATGAAACTTGAGTTTTAATTGAGGTTTTTGTTTTATTTTTCTTCCTCTGTTGTTTATTTCCATGTGCATATGTATTGATGATTGATCAATAACAATAGTAATCAATAGATAAACAACACAGAAATAAAACAAGTTGTTTCAAACACATTTTCTCATATTTGGCAGAAAAACAGTCAAAGGTTGTTTTGACTGAAGATCAAAGTGTTTTATAAAAATAATCTGAGAATTGATTTACATTTTCTTCAGTCGAGCGAATCTTAAAAATGCAAACTGATAAATTCAAATCTGTGTTTTGAACAGAAGGAAACGAACTTTACGAAACGTGATCTGATCTGAACAAATGAATGAGTGAAGTTACCTGTTGTGCAGCAGCTGACGTCTCATCATCATCATCATCATCATCATCATCATCAGGGAGACGAGCAGCAGCTTCAGACTCCGACTGTCCTCCATGTCTTCTTCTTCTCTTCTGTCCAGGACGTCTGCAGCGTCCCACTCTTTTCAACCTCCTGTGCCCCCCCCCCCCCCCCCCCCCCCCCCCCCCCCCCCCCCGTTTCCTGGACAACGAGCTCGGAGTAAAATCAGCTGACTCAGGTGTTTTATTCACACACTTCTCCTCCGGACAATGTTCACACACACACACATGTTGTCAACTTCATACACAAACTGATTGTTTGATCAAAACACAAACGACAAACACACAAAAAAAGTTATACACATCTTTATTTAACTGTCGTGTTCCATCGTATTTATTCTGTTTATGAATATTGTATTTTACATTATAAATACAATTAACCCTAACCCTAACCCTATTTCCAGGGTTTATTTTTCTTTGCGTTTATATCGATTGTTTATTTATTTACCATTTTTCTGATGTTTTAACACAAAACCATATAATTTACACTGTAAAAATATTTAAAACAGGTAGAATTAAAACTATAAAAGTCTGATCAATTCAAATGATTACTAATTAAACTTATAATTGTTGTCAATAATAAAATGAATTAAAGTTCTGTTCTATGAAGCAAGTTCAACATATCCAGGATATCGTTCCGTTATCCAGCTGAACTTCACCTAACCAATCACCGTCAGGCCAAGTGGTCACATGACGCTGGTTACAAGTGGTCACATGACGCTGGTTACAAGTGGTCACATGACGCTGGTTATTATCTTGTTCAGTTAACTCAGCTCCTCCAGAAGCGCTGAGGTCATGTTTTAAAGGAACTGGGTGGAGCTTTTATACAGTTTGATCATAAGTTACCGTGGTGATTCCCCCCCGATAACAGGTGAACGAGCTTCATGGGACTGGAAAACTAAATTAAACCTGAAGTTAACCTGAAGTTAACCTGATGACCACAAATCCTGCTTCTTAGTTCAGACTCTGGTTCAAACTAAATTAACACACACACACACACACACACACACACACACACACACACACGTTAGAATGTGTGTGTGTTCCTGTACTTATACCTTTGTGAGGACCATTTTAAGCATAGACTGACAGAGTGGGGACATTTGACCAGTTGTGTTGTTGGAGGGTTAGAATCCGGTTTGGGTAAGAGAGTGTATTCTGTCAATGAGTGTCCTCACTAAGATAAAAGTACAAACGTGTGTGTGGTGTGTGTGTGTGTGTGTGTGTGTGTGTGGTGTGTGTGTGAAGAATAGCAGGAAATCCTGTAAATAAGAATCTGTGTCTGTTTTCTGCTGTTTTCTGTTTCCTGAATCTTTCTGCTCTGTCATCACACACACACACACACACACACACACACACACACACACACACACACACACACACACACACACACACACACACACACACACACACACACCACACACACACTCTTTCTGCTGAGTCGTCATTATTTGTCTTCCAGACCTCCCCCCCCCCCCCCCCCCCCCCGTTTCTTCACTCATTAAAACTGAACCTCGTCTGTACGAGTTCCCGAAGTGAACGTGCACGGAATGAAAACTCTCCAATTAAACCGGAGGTTACTCTGATAACCACAAATCGGAACCTGAACTTCGTTCCAGTGGTGAAACATCAACGGTAAATAAAAATGGACGACGTTTCTTATACAAATGCTGCCATCTTGTGGTGATGATAATTATTTACAGTCTGTGCGGTAGTGATCGTGTGGAGCTGTGGCGTCGAGGCCTCGCCCACACATGCTCTCGACCAATCACGAGTCAGTCTCAGATGTCAATCATGACGTCTCAGCCTGTTTTTATATCATCAAATAACTAAATAAAACCAAACTGATCAGAAAACTGAACAAACATCAGAGAAAAGAACGAGCTGAAACGACAGAAACATCTTTACAAACATTTATTTAAAGTCTACTTTGATTTTTTTGGTTTGATCCACGTCCCACCTGCTAACATGGAGGAGGGGGGGGGGGGGGGGGGGGGGTTTGGCTTCACTTTAGAGTCAGAATCAAACGTGTCTGATAACGACTTCCTCTGGTTCTACTTCCTGTTTCCACGGGACGATGATCAAGTGAAGACGTGAGGCGTCACATCAGCAGCTCGTCCTGACACTTTACTTATTATTACTTCGGATTGTTGTAAACTTAATAAAATTAATTTGATTGATTTGTAATAACTTTCTTTTGTGTAAGTCCTGAGTGTTTAATTTTAAATGTCTGGACTTTTTAAAACTTTTTAAACTTCAATTTGTATAAAACTTGTATTATATTGTGACAGTTTGTTCCTGAAATCAACAAAATTAAATGTGATTATTTCAATATAAATAAACATTTACTGACAAAATGAAATTTTCATGCATCAGTTTGTTTCTCAGCAAAAACCCAAAGATCCAGAACCGGTTGGTCTCGAGACTCGAGGAGAGATTTATTTACAGGTGCATGTTATTCATGCTGTTGTAGCGACTGATGTTTGAAACTTGATGTTTGAAACTGATGTTTGAAACTTGATGTTTGAAACTTTGTCCTCAGTTGTGATTTATTTATTTGCAGGTGTGCATGTCGTTCATGCTCTCGCAGCGCCGGCAGCGGACATAGCAGCACCAGACGAACTTGCACTCGCAGCGTTGGACGTGTCGCACGACGTGCGTGTTGTATCCACGGCCACAGCACAGCAGGTTGCAACCGTCCGGTCCAGCGGACGTCCGGTTGCAACGGCGCCCTCTGGTGCCGGCGATGCCGCGGCGCCGGTCCTCCAGGCAGTAGTTGGGAGACTTGTTGAAGAAGATGAGCTGGTGTTTGTCGACAGGAAGGAGACGCTGGTCCTTCCTCCTCGTCTTCCTCTTTGAGCGGTCCGACACCTGAACGCTGTGCTCGTACTGCTCCTTCAGATAAACGCCAACACGTTCGAACGCCGCCATCGTTCTCCAACACGTCTTCACCGCACAGGAACCGGAAACACCATGGCAACGACAGTCTGTCAGCATCGTCCTGTCAATCGCCTGCAGGGGGACAATGAGACACACATTTAAACATCTTTGTTTCTAAGAGGCTTTTATTGTGAAACTCGTGTGCAGGGAGTGATATTAAAACTAAAAGATTATTTTCATTATTTTTATTATTGATCAAATGTTATTCTATAAAAAGTCAGAAAATAGTAACTATGCTGATTTCCATTTCCCCTGGTGTCTCACCTGGCGTCCTGCCTCGGTGTTGTGCTGGTTCATGGTCACCGGCGTGTACCCCCCCCTGCTCGTCGACGTGTTCTTGGCGGCGGCGTCGATGAACCTGCGGCTGAACCAGGTTCCGTACTGGATGTGGTCCGAGCAGCCGCCCCAGTGCCAGCCCTCCGTCACGGAGCCGCCGCCCTGCAGCCGAGCGTCACAGCCGCACTCCGTCATGTTGCCCTGACTACAGGAGCGCGTCACGGCGTGGACCAGCCCGGCAGCCATCACCGCGTAGATAACGCTGTTTCTTTGGTTCCTATTGGACGAGAGGGAGGGAGGGTCAGAGTGACATCATCAAGTTAACATTCTAGAGTCAAAATAAAAGTTGTAAAAATATTTTGGTTCTTGTTGACGGCCAATGTGTTTGTTTTATTAATATAATGTGTTTGTATTTATTTGTTACGTGCATCATTATTATTATCACGTCGCGCTCTCACCGCTGGTTAACTCATGTTCAAACACCGGAGGGCGCTGGTTGACGGAGCAGTTCCACCTCTCGTGTCTGAACTGACTCTGACACTCGTCGATAGCGAGTCGAGCTCCGTCCTGGACGCTCGGCAGCAGAAACGGTTTCTTGCGACACAGCTCCCTCTGCCTGTTGCTCAGAGGAAGGTTGGAACAGCTCAGCTGGTCCGGGCCGCCGGCCGACGCCACGCCCAACCACCTGGTCCAAGGAAGGATTCATACATTTAACATCTGGGTCTATGATCAATGATCAATAAAGATAAACACTGGATTCACACATCAGACCTGAAGCAGTCTGAGGTGGTTTCACTTCAGCTCAGAACAAACTGATTTGAATTTTAAATTTACTTTAAAAGGAAAATAAATTCTCAGCTTTTCACCGGAGTTTAGTTTGAGGCCAAATAAAAGATCTGTGTTATGAAGAGTGACCAGCAGAGGGAGACAGATCACTGCAGAAACTTCACTGAACAACAATAATAATAATACTACTAATAAAAGTAATAATAACAATACTACTACCTAATATAATAATAATAATAATAGAAGTTATTTTATTGATGTTGGTTTAAGATGAAGTTAGTATTAGGATCATTGGTCTGTCACTGAGGGACCGTCAATAAATTCCTTTTTTAAATAAAGTGTTTTTAATAGTGTCATGTGACTCAGTGAGTCACACACGTCACTGACATCAAAGACAAACAGGACACGCATCTTTTTATTTTACTGCTTCTGATGTTTTATATGGTTGTTAATATTTGAAAATATTGTTATATTGTTGATCAGTTTCGTATGACAATAACGTGGGATATGATTTGCAGTCGCTGGGTCACATGAAGTTATTAAAAACTGTTCCTTTGTGGACGGTCCCTGAGAGAAGGTCGAACACCAGAGGATCCACAGGAGCCTGAAACCCCCCCCCCCCCCCCTCGCTTATTGCTGTAGATTATAAAACACTGAACCTTAGAGCAAAGTGTAATTATATGTTATATCAATTATAATAGTTCCGACAGAACCTTTATATTTATTATTTTAACAGGTAGAAAATTGGCTTTATTATCCAACACAGTTTAATGAGCAGGAAAAAATTTACTGAAAACAATACAATCACATTTATATCTTTATTTTTTATCTCAGATTATGATTATTAGATTATTCGTTTTTGATTCTAAGAAAAACTGAATAATAAATAACCGATAATTAATTTACATTCACTTCATATGTTGATGAATAAAAAGTGAGATTTGTTTCCTGTCCACAGTAACCCTGTGTGAAATAGAAGTATTAATACTCGTATGAAGTATAGTATACTCACATCCAGGAGCCCCGGCAGCACAGCGGACAGACGCAGAGCAGCAGCAGACTCACGGGACTCATGTGTCGGACTCTTCGGATCCGTGTCTCCATGTCCTCCTCATCCCCTCGGTCCTCCGAGCAGCTCCGGTGAGGCGGGGCCCCTGAGCCCGGCGTCCTGCTCCCTGACTCGGGCACTGATCCGGGGTCGGCCCGGAGCCGCGGCTTTATTCAGCTGGAGCAACACGACCGTCCTGATTGGACGGCTCAGCTGCTGACGTCACGGACACGCACCGTGGGATCGCCCATATCCGGGATTATTAATATTATTCAGGACGTAAAACAGAAAAATGAAGTTGGATAAAATAAGTTTTATTCATTTCAATGATTTAAAACAAACAAATCAGATGATTCATGTTTTCACAGTCGAAAAGTTAAAGTTCAGAGAATAAATATTTTTCAGCACGGAAACAAAACATGAAACGATTCAACATTTAAATATAAAAATATATAAAATATAAGACTTTTCTTTACATCTTTGGTTTGAAACAAGAAATAAAAGACACAAAGCAGCTGGTGTAGGAAACATCAGTAACTAATTAGTATGCATAGTCAATTAGTTAGTGCAGATGGAAATCTAGTTACTAATCACCCGACCTAGAAGTCTTTGGAAAACATAAACTAGTTACTATGCATTGTAAACTACCAGTATACAACAGGACTAGTTAGTGTGTATCAGAACTAGTTAATAAACATCAGAACTAGTTAGAATCAGTTGAACTGCAACTGTGTACTAAAAGTAGCAAGTTGTGCCGTTAAGAAACGAGGTGAAAAAATAGTTCCATCACTTGACGAGGAGGTACGACGTCGCCAGGACACACAAAGATATATCAACAGATATAACAACAGATATAACAACAGATATATATGTTGTTATATCTGTTGATATATCAACAGATATATCAACAGATATATCAACATATATATCAACAGATATATCAACAGATATATCAACAGATATATCAACAGATATATCAACAGATATATCAACAGATATATCAACAGATATATCAACATATATATCAACAGATATATCAACAGATATATCAACAGATATATCAACAGATATATCAACAGATATATCAACAGATATATCAACATATATATCAACAGATATATCAACAGATATATCAACAGATATATCAACAGATATATCAACAGATATATCAACAGATATATCAACAGATATATCAACATATATATCAACAGATATATCAACAGATATATCAACATATATAACAACAGATATATCAACAGATATAACAACAGATATAACAACAGATATATCAACAGATATATCAACAGATATATACAACAGATATATCAACAGATATATCAACAGATATATCAACAGATATAACAACAGATATATCAACAGATATGATTAGCAGCACTCGAGGATGTAACGAGCAGAGTTGGCAGACGTAACTAGCAGCATTAGCAGAAGTTAGCAGTATTAACTAGCTGTAACTAGTAGCGATAGTAGAAGTAACTGGTTCTCACACAGGAAATGGAAGATTTTTTCTTCTTTTTAACGATGAGAAAATTATTCTTATTACAAATGTGAGAAAATATTTGTGGTTCTTCAGTTTGATGAAATGTTTAGACACGTTTTCGTGGAATCAGTCTTTAAAGTTTAGTTTTTGCTGGAATCACAAAATAAAACAAGATGAACAAGTTTCATACATGTTCTTCTTCATTTGTTTTTACTCCTCTGTCTCACACACACACCACACACACACACACACACACAACCACCGCACACACACCACAACACCAGACACCACACCACAACACACACACACACACACCACACACATCACAACCACGCACAAGCGCACACACACGCACAGCACCACACACACACACACAGACCACAGACCACCCACACCACACACAACACCACACGCACAGACACACCACAGCCACAGACACCCACAACGCCACACACACCACAACACACACACACACACGTTCAGTTTGCCGGACACAAGCGGCTCAGGAGGATCTCAGAGTACACCTGGTTCACTGGTCCTCTAACGTGATAGGTGAAGGTGTCAGGCTCCGCCTCCTGCTCCGTGTCCTGCACGGCTGATTGGCTGCTGAGCCTCGTTCTGGAGGATGTGGTTCTGTTGGACGTCGTGGCACCTGGAGGCCTAAAGGAAGGAAACCTCTCCACCTGTGAAGAAGAAACAGCAGGTGCTAGTTGAAGAGTTCTGATGTTTCCAAGAGGAACTCCATCACCAATCACCAATAACTAATAATCACAGTATTTATCTGAGACAGAGACACATGACTAACTGATATTTTAAATGTTTCAGATCCCGCCCACGTTGATGTCGCACCAAGGAAATTACAGAATCCAAATCAAATGAAACCTTTGTTCTTATTCGTCCACTCAAGAAGTTGTTACCTCGTGAAAGTGGCAGGCACATGGTCCCTGAAGGAACTCTTTATATCGCCCCATCGTGATGCTGAACGTGTCAATCACCTCGTACCCGTGATGCGTCGCTGTGGCGATGATGTTGTCGTTGTCTCTGTCGAGATCTTGGATTTCTCTCTGAAAGTACGAGGGAGGTGTTTTCAGTTTCCAAAGAGACGCGACCTCAGGTGATTCCTGATCCTCAGAGGTTTGACCCATGTGATTGTAACTTTATGACATTATTTATAACTTAGTTATACTATATTATTAAAAATCATCATTATATTTACACTTAGTGTCATAACACAGACGTTTCATCTGTTTCTGTATTTGAGTCGATATGAAGAACCTACCAGACTGAGAGATCTGATCCCATCCACAGGAAGATGGAAACCCATCCCTAAAGTCTTCACCACCACCAGGGTGTTACTGAGACCCTCCCTGAGGAGGAGGAAGGAAAAGAACCTGATTCACGGAGTTCACTGCAGATCTGGAAGTGAAGCTCTGCACCGACGACACTTTATATACGGAATGTTTCAACCCTAACTTTGTAGTATTTTAACAAACAAAGCTACGTCTGAGTAACTGCACAAACACAAACTCTGATGATGTCGACAGAGACTGAATCTGAAGGAGGTGACGTGTTTCTCACCGGTCCAGCACCTCGCTGACTGTCCACAGGTGATTGGTGTTGAGCCACTGGACTCCTCCCACCACCAGGACCGTCAGGTTGGAGTTCACCAGAGGTTGAGACCTGTCGGAGCAGAGGGAGGATTGGTGTTAGTTGAAGAACATCTACAGCCCCGGTGACACCCTGGGGACTCACCTGTGGAGCAGCTGCAGCAGCGCCTCCCTGAACGTGGGCCTCTGCTCCTTCTCCAACCAGAACTGAGGATAGTACGAGTAGCTGACCAGAGTCTGACCTGCGTTCAGGTCCCTGTGGACCAGCGTGTCGTGAGCTTTGCCCCAGTCGTCCAGACTGGAGTTGACCCGCTCCATCAGGAAGTACATCATCCCGCGATTGGTTGAGTCACCGATAAACAACACCTGAGGATGAATGATTCCACAGATGAGTCTGCGCCACCATGAGGACACATGTGATCTGACATTAGTCTCACTCCTTCATGTCCCATGACCTGAGATCACATGACCTCACCTTCCTGTCTGTCATACAGCCCTGCAGCAAGCGGCGCTCCACCAACCGGTGATAACAGCCATCTGGTTGCCAGGCAACCTCCCTCCAATCACATGTCCTATTGTCAGAACAGCTAAGACATGGAACCACCCACCGACCTGAGACAGACATGTAGCAGACATGAACAGCTGAGAGACACTAAGGGTGAGCAACGGTAGAGACAGAGACTGGAAAACTGGAACAGACTGAAGAGAGTGACGACAGTGGAGACAGCTGAAGATGACAACGTGGAACACTGAACCGTGAGCAGACTGAAAAGTGAGCACGTGAACGATGAAGAGAGTGACAGACGTGAGACACATGTGAGAGAGACAGGTGCGAGACGGACAGACAGGTGAGTTACTGGGGACAGGAAGTGACATCACACCTGGCTGGTGTCCTGACGTGCAGATGTGACGTGGCCTCTGGGACGTGACGGCGGTCTGCAGACCACAGGAGCGATCGGGTCGGACTCGGAGACCACAGTCCTGAAATCAGAAAACGCATCAGAACTCTTCCTCTCCTACCTCCTTCTCTTCTTCTTCTTTTGTTTCTGAACTCTGCTGTCAGAGGTCAGAGGTCAAATAAACCAGCTCGGCTCAGAGGCCCCGTGAGAGCCGCCAGGTCTGGCCCCGAGTTCAGAGACTCCGCCGTCAAACACACTGTACAACACACACACGCTTGTTTGTCCCCGTAATGTGACGGTCGGTCCCCACAACAGGGGTACAACCTGCAGCACACACACACGGCCTCCTCTCCTGCAGGTTTCGTGGCGGCGGCGCCACATTCCTCACCGCGGCGTCGCAGCTCACAACAAAGTGCAACAAGAAAACTTAACAGGGATTTTCTTGTTCGTACCTGAGCTCAGTGTAAACGCTCAAACAGACCGGACGCTGCTCTGAGATCAGCCGCCGCCGCCACGCTACCAAAACACGCCCACACCAAACACACCGTAGCCTTTCATCCCGAGGGTCACGACTCAGAGCCGCCGCCACAGAGAGGACCACAGACCTCGTCCAGGACTGAAGACTGGTCCTGGAACTGGTCTCGGTCTGAACCAGGACTTGGTCTGAGTCATGTTGTTGTTTATCTCCAGAAAAAACTCATTGTGAAAAATTTATTGTGACAATAAAAATAATGAAATCATTTCAATATAAATAGATAATGTTGTAATGATTTAATGTAAAATATGAATTAAACTATGAATAAACTAAACAGCAGATAAATTTAGTTATTTATTAAGTTTATTCTGGAGTCAAATCAAAAAAAGAAAAGAAAACTACGACACAAATAATAAATATAATAATCAATGATCATTCTTTTTCTCCAGGTTGAAAAGAAATATCACCATCACTCATATTCATATTAAATAATCATAAATATTTAAAATGTGAAAAAAAACTGAAACATTAAAATGTTTTTATAGAAGTCAAAATTAATTCACATGATTTATTCATTTAAATTATTGATAATTTATTCCATTTTAAAACTGTAAAAGTATTAATCAGGATAAGAACAAGTTCCATAATATTTTTCCTTATTTTATGTTTTTCAGATTATTTATCTATTATTATAATTTAAACTGTAGAGAAATAAAAAATTAAAAGATTGAAAATATCGAACTAATGATAAATTAATAAACTCTGGGTTTTTGTTAATTCTTAATAAATTGAAGTTTGGTTTGAGACTCGTCACAGACGAGATTCATGTGACTGGTAGGTGCGATGGGGGGGGTGGAGCTGCAGGTGTGATGTCACAGTGTCGTGGGGGTGGAGCTGCAGGTGTGATGTCACAGTGTTGTGGGGTGGAGCTGCAGGTGTGATGTCACGTACGTGTTGTGGGGGTGGAGCTGCAGGTGTGATGTCACGTGACTGGGGGTGGAGCTGCAGGTGTGACGTCACAGTGACGTGGGGGTGGAGCTGCAGGTGTGACGTCACAGTGTTGTGGGGGTGGAGCTGCAGGTGTGATGTCACAGTGACGTGTTGTGGGGTGGAGCTGCAGGTGTGACGTCACAGTGTTGTGGGGGTGGAGCTGCAGGTGTGATGTCACAGTGACGTGTTGTGGGGGTGGAGCTGCAGGTGTGACGTCACAGTGACGTGGGGGTGGAGCTGCAGGTGTGACGTCACAGTGTTGTGGGGGTGGAGCTGCAGGTGTGACGTCACAGTGACGTGGGGTGGAGCTGCAGGTGTGACGTCACAGTGTTGTGGGGGTGGAGCTGCAGGTGTGACGTCACAGTGACGTGGGGTGGAGCTGCAGGTGTGACGTCAGTGTTGTGGGGGTGGAGCTGCAGGTGTGATGTCACAGTGACGTGTTTGGGGGTGGAGCTGCAGGTGTGACGTCACAGTGTTGTGGGGGTGGAGCTGCAGGTGTGATGTCACAGTGTTTGTGGGGGTGGAGCTGCAGGTGTGACGTCACAGTGACGTGGGGGTGGAGCTGCAGGTGTGACGTCACAGTGTTGTGGGGGTGGAGCTGCAGGTGTGACGTCACAGTGTTGTGGGGGTGGAGCTGCAGGTGTGACGTCACAGTGTTTGTGGGGTGGAGCTGCAGGTGTGACGTCACAGTGTTGTGGGGGTGGAGCTGCAGGTGTGACGTCACAGTGTTGTGGGGGTGGAGCTGCAGGTGTGACGTCACAGTGTTGTGGGGGTGGAGCTGCAGGTGTGACGTCACAGTGACGTGGGGGTGGAGCTGCAGGTGTGACGTCACAGTGTTGTGGGGGTGGAGCTGCAGGTGTGACGTCACAGTGACGTGGGGGTGGAGCTGCAGGTGTGACGTCACAGTGACGTGGGGTGTGGAGCTGCAGGTGTGACGTCACAGTGACGTGGGGGTGTGAGCTGCAGGTGTGACGTCACAGTGACGTGGGGTGGAGCTGCAGTGTGACGTCACAGTGCGTGGGGGTGGAGCTGCAGGTGTGACGTCACAGTGACGTGGGGGTGGAGCTGCAGGTGTGACGTCACAGTGTTGTGGGGTGGAGCTGCAGGTGTGACGTCACAGTGACGTGGGGGTGGAGCTGCAGGTGTGACGTCACAGTGTTGTGGGGTGGAGCTGCAGGTGTGACGTCACAGTGACGTGGGGTGGAGCTGCAGGTGTGATGTCACAGTGACGTGGGGTGGAGCTGCAGGTGTGACGTCACAGTGTTGTGGGGGTGGAGCTGCAGGTGTGACGTCACAGTGACGTGGGGGTGGAGCTGCAGGTGTGATGTCACAGTGACGTGGGGGTGGAGCTGCAGGTGTGACGTCACAGTGTTGTGGGGGTGGAGCTGCAGGTGTGACGTCACAGTGTTGTGGGGGTGGAGCTGCAGGTGTGACGTCACAGTGACGTGGGGTGGAGCTGCAGGTGTGATGTCACAGTGACGTGGGGGTGGAGCTGCAGGTGTGACGTCACAGTGTTGTGGGGGTGGAGCTGCAGGTGTGACGTCACAGTGACGTGGGGGTGGAGCTGCAGGTGTGACGTCACAGTGTTGTGGGGGTGGAGCTGCAGGTGTGACGTCACAGTGACGTGGGGGTGGAGCTGCAGGTGTGACGTCACAGTGACGTGGGGGTGGAGCTGCAGGTGTGACGTCACAGTGTTGTGGGGGTGGAGCTGCAGGTGTGACGTCACAGTGACGTGGGGGTGGAGCTGCAGGTGTGACGTCACAGTGACGTGGGGGTGGAGCTGCTGTCACATGTGAGATCGTGATCATGAGTTTCACTTTTCTTCCAGCTCCGTGTTTCTGAGTTTACAGACGAGTTCTGTTTTTCAGTGCGGAGCAGAAGCAGAAAGTTAATCCTCTGAGCGTCGTGATCAAAGATCTGAACTGATCTGAGATCTGATCTGATCTGACTCTGAGTAAACCTGCTCATAATCCCATCAACAGTCATCAGATCACACTCACTGCTGCCAAGAGCTTTTAAGAAAAGACCAGGAGAATCAGGAATTTACAGCTCCAACAGAAAAACAGAATCCAGAGGATCGTCTGGAAATCTGAGGTTTGATTCTTTGTTTCAGAAACTAGAAGAAAAAGTTCTAGAAGTTTCTCACTGTCAGTCTAAGCTGTCAATCATGACGTCTCCGCCTGTTTTTCAGGGGGTCAAAGGTCACTGAAGCTAAGTGAGACCTGTTGCTTCAAAATAAAAGCTTAAACTGAACCAGGCTGCAGCTGGTATTCATCTGTGTGTTCGGATTGTTCGGTCACATGATGAATCTGGTTTTGATTTATGATGAAGAAACATGAACAGACGAAGTTCAGATGTTTTTATAACTGATCGTCTCCAACTTTAATCGCAGCTGTTACACCGGATCCTGATCCTGATCCTGATCCAGAACCTGATCCTGATCCAGTCTGTAACTCAACAGTAAATAACAAACATCATGTTGGTTTCTCCAGAAGCACAAATGCAACTGAAGAACCTTCCACACTTAAAGGTTCTGGATCATCAAAGCTTCAGGTTCTGAAACATACTGAAGTGAACCTCAGCTCAGAACCAGAATACGACAGTGATGACATCATTCAGCAGGTCAAATTAAAACATTATCTTCATCACATGATGTCATTGTGTGTCTGATCTCTGATGAGGACTCTCTGTTACCGTGGAGACAGCTGATGATGAAGAATCAAAGTGTTTCTTGTGTTGGACACAAAGTGAACAGACAGAGGGGCCACTGTGGCCCCGACCTCGGTGAACCAGGGGCCCAGACGAGTCGGGCTCCGGCGCTCGTGGTTATCACCTCGGATCAAAGAGAAGCAGCAGCTTTCATTTTAGCTTCAAAGAACCGGCCCCACACCGCATCAATGGGCTCTGTGTTCTCCAGGGGCCCCGCCTGGGGCCCCACTGACCCCCCAGCAGGATGACTAAACACCCTCTCTCTGCATCGGCCTCAGAGTTATTGAGGCCAGGTGGATCAGAGAGCACAGGTGAGGGCGGGGACGAAAACATGAGACATGAGACATGAGAGACGTTTATATCAAATATGTTCTGAGCTTTTACTGAGCGGCAGCGCCCCCTGCAGCCACACGTGGGGATTACCTCTGATCTGAGCACGAGATAAACGCTGGTTGATAAAATGATCCACAGGAAGTTTAACACAGGAAGTGACATCAGACAGAAAACTGATAGACAACTTCTGGACAGTTTGATCATGAGTCAACTGTTTAGATATTATCTGATATATACTCTATCTATCTACATATATAGATAGATATATATATATATACTTCATCTGATAAGTATTATAAATGTTACAATATTATTTCCATTAATATGTTTAATATGATAATATCATAATCAATATCATTATCAATATGATAAACATGACTTTTGGGTCTGCTCTATTTTACAGAATCTGTGTTTCTGTGAGACGCAGATCTGACATCACTTCCTCCACAGCGCAGCAGCCAATAGGAGGGCGGCTGACTCACCTGGACGAAGCTGCACATCACATGATCAGCGAACATGGGCAGACTGGGTCGGTTCTCACGGAACAAGTGGACGGTGTAGATCGTCATGACGACGGGCTCCATCTCAGCGTCGTCCGTCACCAGGATGCTGATCCGGCTGTTGCCGAGGCCAACCGGGTAGTTCGCCATCCTGCAAACAAAAAAACGTGAATCATCTGTGATCAGAGGTCGAAGGTCGGGGGTCGGTCCTGGTTTCACCTGGGTCCTCGGTGCTCGTCCAGGTGGACCGCGCAGGACGAGCTGACGGTCATCGGTCTGATTCGAACCGTCACCGTGTCAAAGGTCACATCGGCACAGTACTCCTTCACCCCGGGGCTGAAGGGCGGAGTCAGGGTGAGGGGGGGGTCGGTGTAGATTTGTCGGAGGTGGGGGTTGCCGCAGCGACCTGAAACACACGGAGAAACCGACCAATCACAGAGCTGGATACAAGTGGTGTCGACCGTGTGAAGACCTGACTCATCATGGTCTTACCTTTACCTGCAGCTCCGCCCAGTGAGCTCACATCTGACTCCTGATTGGACGAAGCATCATCGCTCCTGTCAGAGACACGAACATAACTTTAACTCGTCTGACTGAATGATTGACAGGCTGGTGCAGCAGTGAATTATGGGATTTTGAAAACTCACCTGGAGCTGATGTTTCTGAGGAGGTTGTAGTAACAGCTGATCCTAATCATGTGATCAGAGACGCTCAGAGGACGAGAGGAAGAGGAGGATGAAGAAGAGGAGGAAGAGGGAAAGAGCTGCAGAGAAACAACAGAGCAAGAGACTGATAAAAGCTGCAGCAGCTCCCCCTACAGGTGATGAGATGTAATCACAACAACAATGTGTTTACCAGTTGAAAGGCAGAGGGCGCTGACATCTGTCTCTGAAACTGAAGAAGAAGAAGAAACTCGTCCTCTGACAAACACAGATCATCTGACCCTCCACAGACACCGTACTGAGAGAGAGACAGGGAGAGAAGAGACAGAGAGAGAGAGAGAGAGAGAGAGAGAGAGAGAGAGAGAGAGAGAGAGGAAGAAGACAAAGAGACAGACAGACAGAGAAGACAAGAAAGAAGAAGAGAAGAGAGAGAAGAGACAACGAAGAGAACAGAGAGACAGAGACAGAGAAGAGAGAGAGAGAAGAGAGAGAGGACAGAGAAGAGAAACAGACAGACAGAAGAAAGAGAGCAGAGCAGAGAGAGAGAGCAGAAGAGAGAGAGAGAGAGAGCAGAAAGACGAACAAAGAGACGAAAAGAGAGAGGAAGAGACAGACAGACAGACGAGACAGAAGACAGAGAGAGAGAGAGAGAGAAGAACAGACAGCACAGAGAGAGACAGAGAGAGAGAAGAGAAGAGAGACAGAGAACAAAGAAGAGAGAGACAGACAGAGAGACAGAGACAGAGAGAGAGAGAGAGAGAGAGACAGACAGAGAGAGAGAGACAGAGAGAGAGAGACAGAGAGAGAGACAGAGAGAGAGAGACAGAGAGAAGAGCAGAGAGAAGAGACAAGAGAGAGAGAGAGAGAGAGAGACGAGAGAGAAAGAGAAACAGAGAAGAGACAGACAGAGAGAGAGAAGAGACAGAGAGAGAGAGACAGAGAGAGACAGAGAAGAGAGACAGAAGAGAGACGAGAGAGAGAGACAGAAAAGAGAGAGAGAGAAGAAGAGAGAGAGAGAGGAACGACAAGAGACAGAGAGAGAGAAGACAGAAAGAGAGAAAGAAGACAGACAGTAGAAGAACAGAGAGAGAGCAGACAGAGAGAGACAGAGAAGAGACAGAGACAGACAGAGAGACAGAGAGACAGGAGACAGAGAAGAGAGAGAAGCAGAGACGAGAACAAGAGAAGACAAAGAGAGAAGAGAGAGAGAGCGAGAGACGAAGAGCAGACAGACAGAGAAACAGAGAGACAGAGAGAGAGAGACAGAGAGAGAGACCGAGAGAAGAGAGAGAGAAGACAGACAGAAGACAACAGACAGACAAGACAGACAGACGACGACAGAAGAAGAAGAGAGAGAGAAACAACACAAGAGAGAGAAGAGAGAGAAGAGAGAGAGAAAAGAAGAGACAGACAGACAGACAAGAAACAGAAAGACGAGAGAGAGAGAAGACAGACAACAGACAGAGACAGACAGAGAAGAGAGATAGATAGAGAGAGAGAGATAGAAGAGAGAGAGAGAGAGAGAGAGAGACAGAGAGACAGAGAGACAGACAGAGGGAGACAGAGACAGAGACAAGAGAGAGAGAGAAGAGAGAGAGAGAGAGAGAGAGAGTGAGAGTTAACTCTAACACAGAGACAGTTTCTGTCTCACGTCCTATCTTGGACTCTCACCTGTCTCCTGTCTGTCTCTGACGACAGGTGTGTGTGTGACAGGAAGTGCAGTGTGTCCTCCAGGATCAGGTCTTTGGTGACCTGTCCGTCAAACGTGTCGTCCCTCAGAGCTGAAAATGTTAAATCAGTGTCCACCTGGAGACAAAGAGACGGCAGGTAGAAGAGGCTGAGGACACAGTGCCCTCTGCTGGACATTTACCTGCAGCTCACCTGAACAACTTGATTGAATATGTTATGAAAACTCACCTTAAATTAAACATTTGTGTAATTATTCCCCGATCATCTGTTATTCATTTGTACTTTTGACACTTTATGGTCATTTTACTTTTTTTGTCTTCATCAAATCACATTATATTAATATATAAAAATATGTCAGTGATAGGAGGTCTCACTCTGACAGAAATGTGAGGATCAGTCCATCTCTTACCTGGACGACGACAGGAGTGTTGGAGCCGCTGACCATCAGAGTGAAGGTGAGCAGCTGGTAACACAACACGCACCTGAAACACCACAATCAAACTGAGCTCATGGGATCTTTCAAAATGTCATGGATTGGATTCCATTGGTGGATTTTTACCTGTTGACTCTTTCTGTCCTCTCATTGGTTGACACTGCCGCCTGCAGCACTTCGCCTATCACGTGCTTCATCTGCCCAAAAGCATGATGGGAGCTCGCTGGTCCCAGCTTCTGCCGCAGGAAGTCCCTGAGCTACGAGAGAGGAGGAGTTAACACCAGCAGGGGGCAGCGCCCCACAGGAAGTACGGCCTTAAGATAAAAGCACTGCTTCACCTTCAGGGGTCGGGCCCTCAGCTCCTGATTGGTCGCAACCACCACGACGTCATGCAGGAACGATGTCAGTGGTCGGACTGATGTCACCAGAACATAAATGTTCACCATGGCAACCAGACCAGGAGGCGGAGCTCCAACAGGTGACAGACTGTCAGAGAGAAGTAGGTGAATACGGACAAGTTTGATGAATCAGACAGGTGATCTGACACTCACCTGTCCTGAGGCATCCCCAGCTTCTGATTGGTCGATCCACAGGAGTACGGCCTCAAGGGTAAATCTACTCCTGAGGAGGAAACAGGTGAACACACCTGGTGTGATTTATTTTTTACAGTGTAAAAAACATCAGTTCACACCTGAAGCTGCTGACTCACCTTTCAGGTGAGACCATGTGAACATGTGACACAGACCTGCACCTGCGTCAGAGAAGGCGTCCATCAGAGCCGGGATGAGGTTCACCTGAGGACGCAGAGACACAGGTGAGTTGATTCAGACGTCAGGTGGGATCAGAGCCGCTCTGTGATTGGCTGGAACAGGTGAGTCTCACCCTCTGATGTCGCTGCAGGTGAGAGAACGAGACTCTCCTCAGACAACTCCGCTCTGAACTGCTGAGACACAGCAACAGGCTCCACCCACTCACACCTGTAACCATGGAGACCATTCTCAACTGTTGCTATACTCATGGAGCACAGCTGTCAATCACCAGACTGCATGTGATGATGTCATGTGAGCGCCCTCATCTCTTTACCCTGATTGGTTTGGAGGACGCTGCTGGTCTCGGTGTATCTGGATGTGTGGACGTCGTAGTGGAGCTGCTGCAGCACCTGCTGGTACAGCTGCACCTCGGTGTCAGACGCCTGGTGTCGACCCGTCAGAACCACGGCCCGGCGCCGCCCTGACGGTCTCTGAGACGCCCCCTGCACCTGAGGAGAGAGGATGTCAGTGAGACGTCTGTGATCCAGAGCATAGACAGGTCCGAGAAGAGTTTAGTTTATCATTAACACTCGAGGCAGTTTCGATCAGATCACAGATCCGACCTTTGACCCGAGGCTTCGTCATCTCTGCAAAAAAAGATTCTAACAAAACATCGTAAAGAAATTAATCAAATAATGTTTGTCTTCATGTTGGTTGTGATTCAGGTCACATTTGGGACAGGAAGTTGAGAGAGAGAGAGAGAGAGAGAGAGAGAGAGAGAGAGAGAGAGAGAGAGAGAGAGAGAGAGAGAGAGAAGAGAACAGAGAGAGAGAGAGAGGAGAGAGAGAGGGAGAGAGAGAGAGAACAGAGAGAACAGAGAGAACAGAGAGAGAGAGACAGAGAGAGAGAGACAGAGAGAGAGAGAGAGAGAGAGAGAGAGAGAGAGAGAGAGAGAGAGAGAGAGGCCCCGAGCACAGACAGGAAGAGGAAACGGCCCCCACCCTCCTGTAAAGAGATTTTATCATCTCAGTTTGTTGCTTTTTAAAGTGGTTTGGTTTTTTGTCTTCAACACTAACCCTGGACATGTGTCTCCATGGTGACCCTGGACATGTGTCTCCATGGTGACCCTGGACATGTGTCTCCATGGTGACCCTGGACATGTGTCTCCATGGTGACCGTGGACATGTGTCTCCATGGTGACCCTGGACATGTGTCTCCATGGTGACCCTGGACATGTGTCTCCACGGTGACCCTGGACATGTGTCTCCACGGTGACCCTGGACATGTGTCTCCACGGTAACCCTGGACATGTGTCTCCACGGTGACCCTGGACATGTGTCTCCACGGTGACCCTGGACATGTGTCTCCACGGTGACCCTGGACATGTGTCTCCACGTGACCTGACATGTGTCTCCACGGTGACCCTGGACATGTGTCTCCACGGTGACCCTGGACATGTGTCTCCACGGTGACCCTGGACATGTGTCTCCACGGTGACCCTGGACATGTGTCTCCACGGTGACCGTGGACATGTCTCTCCACGGTGACCCTGGACATGTGTCTCCACGGTGACCCTGGACATGTGTCTCCACGGTGACCGTGGACATGTGTCTCCACGGTGACCGTGGACATGTGTCTCCACGGTGACCGTGGACATGTGTCTCCACGGTGACCCTGGACATGTGTCTCCACGGTCACCCTGGACATGTGTCTCCAGGGTGACCGTGGACATGTGTCCCCAGGGTACCGTGGACATGTGTCCCTATGGTAACCCTGGACATGTGTCTCCAGACTCGTCATGATAACAAGGTCTCATTCCACACACTGATGTTGAAGTGATCACATGACCTCAGACGTCCAGTCAGCTGATCTGAGAACATGTGACCTCAGGAACCAACAGAAGGTTCCTGAACTAGAACCTTTTGATCAGCTGATCAGTTCCTCCACATCATGGATCAGAGGAACCAGTGGAACCAGTGGAACCAGTGGAACCAGAGGAACCAGCTGCCTGAAGATGGTGCTCATGCCTGTCAGCAGCTGTAAAAACACACCTGTCTGACCTGCAGCCAAACAGTTTCGACCTCAGTCCACCCGTCCACGGGGGGGAACGTCAGCTGTTTCCTGTCAGTCTCCGTCCTCACTGCAGGACCCTGAGGACCCGGAGGACATTTGATGACTCTGCAGGACACTTTCAAATTTCACCTGCTGGAGTCTCCAGCCCTTGAATCAGAGACTTGTGTAAAGAAACCCACGTTCTGTTCCCGATTGGTTCTTATCAGTCACATGCCAACCAACTGCAGAGGAGACAATCTACTTCCTGTTTACACCACATGACCAGTGTATGTGAACGGTCATGTGACATGTGTGATGAACCAGTCACAGAGTTTAACTGGATCATTCAAATAAACTAAACACAAACCAGAGGATCAGATCTGGTTTACAACAACCTGACCACTGTGTGTGTGTGTGTGTGTGTGTGTGTGTGTGTGTGTGTGTGTGTGTGTGTGTGTGTGTGTGTGTGGTGTGTGTGTGTGTGTGTGTGTGTCAGCTGTCACTTCACACTGTCAGGAACTGGATACTCAGCTGATTAATGACACAAATGTTTATATTAGGACACTTAAAATAACACCACACACACACACACACACACACACACACACACACACACACACACACACACACACACACACACAACACACACAAGTCACTGATCTTCTCATGAACTAAAAATACTGAAACAATGAGACTTGACTCTTCTTCTTCTTCTTCTTCTTCAATGAAATGACTTTAGTTTACTGATAAAGACTTTGTGGTTGTTTAATTTATATAAAGTGAACATTGTGATCATCACTGATATAAACTGTGTTGAACGTCAGTCATCTAATAATTACTCATTTGTTATTATTTATTGCTGAATGGTTCTTTGACCAAATGATTTGATGTGATGAACAATTTAAAATGTTCTGAATAAAGTTTGGTGAAGACGACGACTGAGTCTGATAAATAAACAGAAACATAACTGATGCAGGAGATGAATCATAAATCATCAAATCAACAGAATCAAGATTTTAAATTAATCATATATTGCAAAAGTAAATTTATCATTTTAGGAAAGTAACAAAAAATAGCACACACACGCACACACACGCACGCACACGCACACACACACGCACGCACACACGCACACACACACGCACAAGCACACGCACACACACGCACACGCACACACACGCACACACACACACGCACACACGCACACACACACACGCACAAGCACACGCACACACACGCACACGCACACACACGCACACACACACACACACACACCACCATGCCCGCAACCACACACATGTTTCCGCAAATCTCCAGGATATAAATGACCCTCCTGGTCTTCTCCGTGACGTCATGTGGTGACTTCCGGCCTCGGACGTCAGCGGGTGGAGGTCCGGACCGGAGCCGGTTCGAAGCCGACATCAGGGTCTGGTAGAAGACGCAGAGCGCGGCCCCCAGGAGCAGCAGCAGCGGCCCGGGGCCAGAGCAGCAGCGGCGGCGGCGGAGCACCATCCCGGGCTCCGCTCACCTCCCCGCCGGGCAGAGCCTCATGTCCAGCGGCCTCCACTCGGTCCTCCGCTCGGTCCTCCGCTCGGTCCTCTGGTTCTGGTTCGGAGAGTTACTTCCTTAAACTCCACTGTTAGGAAACGTGTTCAAAGTGAAAGTGATGAGTTATTTTCTTCCCGAATTTACCATCAGCCCCAGAGGTCTCTGTACATGTACTTAATTATGATAGTGACATAAAGAACTTCACTACAGAACCAAATACAATTTAAAATCTGTATATTTTCAGTGGAGTCTGGTGGTAAAGTGCTGTTCTACTGAAGCGAGTGATCTCTATTGGCAGGAAGTTCAAATGTGATTCTTTAATTTGAACAATTATCATTTTTGGATTATTAACATTTACGCCGAATTAAGTGTTGGATTTATGAGAGTTTAAAAACAGTATTAGATCAGGTTTTTAATTTAAAAAAGTTTCTTCAGGAATAAAAGTTAAACTTGTTTTTAACTGGGACTCTGTGATGGATCCAGATGATCAGCTGAACGTCATCTGTTCTTAGAAAACATGGAGAGCATTAACCAGGTTCCACCGAGAACACAGAACCTCCGGTCAGCTGATTCCACTCACCCGACCTGGACCCATGACGGAACCGAGGAGAAGCACCGTTAGAGTCCAGAGAAAGTCCCGTTAGAGTCCAGAGAAAGTCCCGTTAGAGTCCAGAGAAAGTCCCGTTAATGACATGAATCTACCGTTACTCTCCGGTTCCGGTGTGAGGGGAGAAGAAGGAGAAGAAGCGGAGGTTTGGTTCGTTCAGTTAAAAACAGACGCATCTGGTTCCAGTTAACTCAGAGAAGAAAACAGTCTCTCCCTCCTCCTCCGGACTCCTCCTCTTCTTCACCTCCTTCATTCTCTTCACCTCTTTTCCTTATGTTCTTCACATGAAGTTAAACTGTCCTGTAGGTCAGCACCTCCCCCTCCACAAGGCTGGGTTATTTCAGGAACACACAGACACACACGCACAGACACACACGCACACACGTCGCGTTCTATCAACACATGTAAACATGTGTTTTATTCCACAGGTTTGATCTTTAGCTTCTTATTTTTCCAGACAAACCTGATTTCCAGATAAAAAGGTTCAACATGTTCAGATTCATGTTCTTTAAACAGGAACATGTGGAACACGACTGTTTTCTATCAGATAAAACAGAACATCACTCGTGATCGATAGGTCCTGAGAGACGAGGACGAGAACCAGCAACAGAGATCTAGTACACATGTTCCTGTGGGTTCTAGTTGGGCCTGAGGAGAACGTCTCCTGACAGAACACTGTATATTTGAAGCTGGAGAACATGAGAACGTCTCCTGAGACTGTAAATGTGGAGAACGTGTGAAGAAGGTCTCCATACAGGTGAAGAACCTCATCTGACATGAGGAGAACGTCTCCTGAGAGAACACTTGGAGAACATCTGTCAGTTCTAGAGAACGTCTCCTGTCAGAACACTGTTGCTGTTTAGGTGGAGAACGTGTAGAGAACATCTGTATCAGTTGAGATCTCTCTCAGTTCTAAGGTCTGTTTAATTCAGAACTTTTAGAACCAGTAGCTTTCCGGTTCCTCACTCCAGATCCCCCTGGTGGTCACATGTAGTGCCTGCATTTAGATTGAGGGGAAACACTGGTTCTTCCTTCTGTCAGTTATCAGCTCGGGTCACTGCAGTGATTCCGTGAGAACATGAAGTTCTGCGAGAAGAGAACCGACGTTTCAACCGTTTCTTTACCACCAATAATTAATAATACACTTTATAAACGTATTTATGATGATTCTGTCTCATACAACCAAGATGACGTTATTTACCTAGGTTCCAGCTGCTGTGACATCATCCACAGATCTGATTGGTCGATCGTCTTCCTCCACATCTGTTCACCTGCTCTGGAACTGGTCACGTGCTCAATACGTTGCCATGGAGACGTCAGTAAGAAGTGCATCACCATGGTAACCACCAGGTTTGAAATGAAGACAAACTGTTTCATTGCTCAGACGTTCAATGTTTCATATTATTGATCTATTATCTGTAATTGAACCATTAACAGGGAAATCATTGGCGGCTGGTTCCAGCCAATCACATCACATTTCCTGATTTACATAAACCTATATTCCCTTTTATATTTAAACTGAACATATATAAACATATATATATATAATCGTGTATAAACCCAGTCTATGGTATAAACTAAATCTGTCTGAAATATTTTGATATGACAAATTATTTATCTAATGAATCGATAATAAAATGATTTTATTGTTTGTTCAGTCATAAAATATCAAATTATTTCCTGTAGATTCGAATGTAAAAGAAACAAAATAATCACAAAACTTAGAAACAAATCAACCATTTTATTGGACTTTTTCTTTACACATCCCTGGAAACAAACACGCATCAGTGCAGCGCGACTGAACACACACACAGACACACACAGACACACACAGACACACACAGACACACACAGACACACACAGACTGCACGTCCTGAACCACGTTGCCGAGGTCAGTGTTTTCATCCTGTCACTCAGGCTCCTGTAGATTCATGTGAGGATTCAGATTTCGGAGATTACAGCCAGATAAAAAACATCTGACACGTCAACATCTGGACGTTAAAGATCTAAATCTAAGATGAAAATTCAGTCAATAAAATTAGAACAAAACAAATCGTATTAAAATAAAGTCAGGATTATTAAATTTTGTTTAATTAAATCTGAATATATTTAACTTCATAAAAATAGAGAGAAACTGAACGTGGTCAAAAAGCGTGAATTATTTAGACCTGGATTAATTAAATATGAATCTGGATTAGAGAGTTTTACTAATCCTGGCTTTATTCTATCAAATCTTGTTTGAATTTAAGATCAGAGGAAAAACAAAGACAATTTTTTTTTTAGATGAATCTCAGAAGCGAGCTCCTCTTTCGATCTCATGTTCACGATGTTCTCAGCAGAAGGTAAAATGTTCCTCCTCCTCTCGACTATCTAAATCTGCCACCTGATCCGGGCAGGTTGACCTCTGACCTCTGACCTTCGCCCTGACCAGGTGATCTGTGTGTGGGATCCTCAGTCAAAGTAAAACCGTCCCATAAAGAAAAGCTATATATTGATCGTGGAGAGAAAATCTCATCAATTTAAATTCCGAGATTCGTTCGTCAGGTGAAGACATGAAACTCTTCGTCCAGCCAATTATTTCTACTTTTCAACATTTAATTGTAAATTTCATGAAACCGCCGGCCGTCCGTTTGGCCGCCGTTAAACCGTCTTGGACGAATCGATGAATCGATGCGTGGACGCAGGCGGAGTTTAACTTTCGTGTTGTGGAACCAAACGAAGCCTCAGACATGAAACGATCAAATGAATCCAAGATTAATCTGATCAAATGATGTCGGGATTAATGACGCCAGATTAAATTTATTCTTGACAATTAAATCGGAAATCTGAGAATAAATTCGGTCTTAAAAGATAAATGATCTTAGTTTTGAGTCAAACTAAAACATTTGATTTATTTTCCTTCTTGTGGCTTCGATCCGTTTGTTGGCACAAAGATTTGAATCAGTGAGCCGCTGTGTGAGCAGCCCGTTGACCTCTGACCTCTATGGTTCTGCAGTGTGTTACAAGGTTAAAATCCAACATGGCGGACAGAGCAGTGAGGCTATTTGTGGCGGCTGCCTCTCCTCTTCATGGCGGCCGTACACTGAGGACAGTACCACTTCCCCTTGGGAGCCTCCGTCAGCCCGACGCAGCCGTAGTGGAACCACTCGATTGGACACTGAGCGGAAAGTAAACATTCACATTATTAATCAACCAGTTCAGTGACTGATGGAAGGTTCAAATAATACTAAAAGATTATAACATTAAAACAATGACACTTACATCTGTGTTATCGCAGCCGACCATCTCTCCATAAGAAACCTGCAAAAGACCCAACAACAGTTTTACACTTTATACTTATTTAAATTATCATCATGTGGGTTCATTACATTTTCTGGGAGTCAAACATGAAAACATTAAACCAGCAGCACAAACTCAGGATGTTATGTTTGATTATCAAGTAAAGAAGTTGAACCGTGTTCTAGGGATTAACCTATTTTACCATAACCGTGGTTTCATAACCATAAGAATTGTAAAAACTACGATATCCAACCACGGTGTCCTGCTTCTCTCGAGTCACGTAATGTGTGTGTGCCACTGAAACATTCGTTGAGAAGAGGGGGAGGAGGAGTTCACAGCGAGAGGAGAAATCCTTGTTTACTTTCGGTTTCTGACAAGAAGGAGCGCCTGACCCACCCACCCAAGGTTTTCACGTGGATTTGAAGATGACTTTTATAGTTTTACAACCAAGCACCTGTGTATATCGAGGATTAATCTTCAACTGATCGTCTCCTCGTTGTTCCAGAGGCCGATCAGTCTCCATCTGTTACTGCTTTTAAATTCCTTCTGAAAACCTTCTACTACCAGCGTGTGTGTGTACCTGGTTACAGATGCAGTATCGGGGCTCGTTGGGGTCGTAGGTCCAGTCCACCTGACTGTTGGCTTCGGCCTCAGGTAGCGCTGAGGCCTGCTGGGAAAGCTCCTGGGCCAACGCTGATGATGACGAGCACGATGACAGAGAGGAAGAGGAGGACGACGAAGACGACTGATGATTAGAAGACTTGATGCTGCTTCTGGAAAACAGAAGACACAGATTTAAAGGTCATTTTAATATAGACACATGTTTCTGTTTCTTAAAGATCTGAACCTGCAGGATGAATTCAACACATGCTGATGAAAAGTACAGGTGGGGGTGTGGAGGTCTTACTTGGACTTGCGCCCCCTGGAGTCGGTGGCAGTGGTGGGGGTGAGGGTCTGGGTGAGGGTGGAGGCCAGAGCAGAGGAGGAGTAACCAGTGCTGTCCCGGGACAGAGAGAACTCTCTGCCGAGCTGGAAGTCGTTGTTCTTGATGGCTTCGTAACTTGCTTTGAGACTGGACGTCCTCCTGCCCTCCTTCATCTGGAACCAGAATCAGACGTCAACACAGAGACGAGTCTTCACAGCAGCACTGTCTTTATACCACACATTACAAAGGACCCAGGCTGGACCCAGTCAAACCCAGAACCACATCTGTGGCTGGTATAACCTCTGAGGAGAAGGTATTCAACCTGTGCTGTTGCCTGAACAGCCTGAGCAGCGGCCATGGTGATGGCCCCGGCTCCGGCCCCCGGCCCCGCAGGCAGAGAGCTCAGGTTGTAAGAGGCCAGAGGCTGAGACGAGTTCACACTGTACACGTTGTTGGTGGACGCGGACGTGCTGTTGGTGCGACAGCCTGCAGGGGGCAGAGTGAACACGTACAATGAGAGAACTGATATTTGGATTATAATGTATTGTCCCTTCACATGTTTGTCTGATTTTATTAGTACTGGTGGAGGAGGAGGTCAGAGGTCAGGGGTCAAGTGGAAGTCCTTACCTGGCGTGTTTTCTTTTGAAGCGTCTGACGTGAGAGTCGACAGCAGAGCTTCAGATTTAAACTTCTTCTCTGGAACGTGCTCTGTCGTGTGATGAGTCGGAGCGCTGTACTTCCTCTCTGCTCCCACACACAGCAGAAATGTTAGAAACATGTTAAACCAGCACAGATCAGATCCCTGATCAGATTGATAAGCAGACTCAGGATGGTTGGTACGTACTCTCAGTGGTGGTGTGAGAGTGGACGTGATGGTTGTTGACTGGTTGAGACGGACTGTCCATCTCCAACGACCCTGAGAAGACAAAGACATGAAGTTAAACAACATCTCTTCCTCGTGTTGTTCCTCGGTGAGTCTGAGTGACGCACGTCTCTCCAGGATCTCCGTGATGCCGGCGTTGTCTGCCTCCAGCTCCATCTTGAACTTGGCCAGTTCCTGGTCCAGTTTCCGCAGATGACGGTCCACCTGCAGGAACATGAACAAATAGCATCATTTTATTGAAGCAGTGAAATAAGATCCAGTCGCTCTGTGACAGGATGATTGACAGGTTTAACTTCCTCTGTTGTACAGATGTTTCTACAGACCACATCTGTAGCATCATCGTCTGTTTCCTGTTTTTCTTCATGTGAATCAGTTTCTCTGCGGCTGAATAAACTGAACATGTATAATGTTCTGCAATAACCATGTTGTGTGACGTGTTCGTCGTCCAGCTCAGAACGACTCGTCTTTAAGCCCCGCCTACTCACCAGATCATAAATCTGATTGGCCAGCTGAACTTTTTCATCTGCGTCTTCCAGAGCTTTGTAATAATCCTGAAACAAGAACAGAGTGATCACACACGCGTTTTAATAAAACATAACCATTCACTGCAGATACACAATCAATGATCAGCTGATTGATCCACATGACAGGAGTCGTGCATGAAGTAAATAGAATGACCACACTACGGCTGTGTGCCTCGGACCAACAGTGCAGTATCTGTGTACATACTTGCGGGTACTTTCCCCCAGATTCATATAAAGGTCACTGTTACCTTTGACAACTGAAACAATCACTTCATCTTTGAGTCCAAGTGACAACTGATCAATAGATTGGATATCCACCTTCTTCCACGATGCCCTGGTCACTTCTTAGAAAACTAGAATGCTCCCACGCTGGTCCGTCAGTTACCTCAGAGCTTTCTACAGCTCGCCTCTCGTCGACTAACATTCAGGTAAGTGGCCCGCACGCACAACAAGCGCACGCACAACAAGCGCACCGCAGACACACACAAACAATGTGACGCGCACGATGTTGAACAAGTTGAATTAAGGTTTCAGTCGTGATTTCTGACCTTTTTAATAACCTCCATCTGTTCTTCTCTCCACTCGGGTTTGTTCTTCTTTGCGTTGACAAAGAACTCGATGACCTTCTGCTCCAGCTGATCCGTGGCGTCTGTAACGGGAACATTCAGAAACCTGAGTTACTGCGACTTCTCAACAACAAGGATCTCTAATCATCGGCCGGTGAAAACAACAGAATCCTTCCTGTCTGGTCAGCGGCTCCTCACTGATTGGACAGATTTTGTGACATCATTGTTGATATTGCGCACTATGTGTAAATAAAGGTTAAAGTACAGTGGGAATATTTCACAGGTTGATGATTGCTGCCACATTAAAACTCAAACTGATGATTTGAATATCACAATAATCAGCATCAGACCACGTCACTGCTGTTTCCTGTTGGTCAGTTCAGTAGAAACTTCTCACATTATTCTACACATGTTCACATGTAGTTTTCTGGCTGATTCTACATTTGATTCAAGGTTTACATTTGAAAATCTACTCTGTGCGTACTGTGGTACTCTGTTTACAGTGTGTGGGTACTATGAGTACTGTGTGTACTCTGTTTACTGTGGGTACTCTGTTCATACTGTGGGTACTCTGTTTACAGTGTGTGGGTACTATGAGTACTGTGTGTACTGTGGGTACTCTGTTCATACTGTGGGTACTCTGTTTACAGTGTGTGGGTACTATGAGTACTGTGTGTACTCTGTGTACTGTGGGTACTCTGTTTACAGTGTGTGTGTGTACTCTGAGTGTACTGTGTATACTGTGGGTACTCTGTGCATACTTTGAGTACTCTGTTTACAGTGTGTGGGTACTATGAGTACTGTGTGTACTGTGGGTACTCTGTTCATACAGTGTGTGTGTGTGTACTCTGAGTGTACTGTGTATACTGTGGGTACTCTGTTCATACTGTGGGTACTCTGTGTTTACAGTGTGTGGGTACTATGAGTACTGTGTGTACTGTGGGTACTCTGTTCATACTGTGGGTACTCTGTTTACAGTGTGTGTGTACCTCGGTTGCTCTGAGTGTACTGTGTGTACAATGTGTGTATAATGTGTGTACTCTGAGTGTACTGTGGGTACTGTGTGGTGTACTCTGAGTGTACGGTGGGTACTGTGTGTATAATGTGTGTACTCTGAGTATAATGTGGGTACTCTGAGTGTACTGTGGGTACTGTGTGTACTGTGTGTATAATGTGGGTACTCTGAGTGTACTGTGTGTACTGTGTGTACTCTGAGTGTACTGTGTGTACTGTGTGTACTGTGTGTACTGTGTGTACTGTGGGTACTGTGTGTGTACTCTGAGTGTACTGTGGGTACTTGGTATAATGTGTGTACTTGAGTGACGTGTGTACGATGTGTGTGTACTCTGAGTGTACTGTGGTACGTGTGTATAATGTGTGTACTCTGTGTGTACTGTGGGTACTGTGTGTATAATGTGTGTACTCTGAGTGTACTGTGTGTACTCTGAGTGTACTGTGGGTACTGTGTGTGTACTCTGAGTGTACTGAGTGTACTGTGTGTACTCTGAGTGTACTGTGTGTACTCTGAGTGTACTGTGTGTACTCTGAGTGTACTGTGTGTATAATGTGTGTACTCTGAGTGTACTGTGGGTACTCTGAGTGTACTGTGTGTATAGTGTGTACTCTGAGTGTACTGTGTGTGTACTGTGTGTACTCTGAGTGTACTGTGTGTACTGTGTGTGTACTGTGGGTACTGTGTGTGTACTGTGTGTATAATGTGTGTACTCTGAGTGTACTGTGGGTACTGTGTGTGTACTGTGTGTACTGAGTGTGTACTGAGTGTGTACTGTGTGTACTGTGTGTACTCTGAGTGTACTGTGTGTACTCTGTGTGTACTGTGTGTACTGTGTGTACTCTGAGTGTACTGAGTGTACTGTGTGTGTACTGTGTGTACTGTGAGTGTACTGTGGGTACTGTGTGTGTAACATACTCTGAACCTGCAGGTCCATCTCCCTCATCTCCGTGAACCTGTCGCGAAGGTCCATGGGAAGCTGCTCGATCACTGCCAGGAGAAGAACAAGCCGTTACGTGCTAATGCTGCTATGCTAACGGCCGCAGCAGCACAGGCCGGGAAACCCGCACATCGAACGCAGAAAACGCACAAACAGCCCCCCCCCCCGCAAAGTCCCGGTCCCATACTCACTCTCCAGGTAATCCTCCAGGTACAACATGGCGCCAAATCCGACGTTTCACGCGTTTTATGAAACAATTCTTTTCTTCCAATATGGCGCCGGCAGCCGCTGCGTCTCTGAGAAAAACACTGAGGTCACACCTGCTGACGTCAGCGGCGCTCTGTCTTCTGATTGGTTAAAACACACGCGGGCGTTGACGCGTGTCCTCGGAACAGATGCCTCATGGGAGTTGGAGTTCAGAACGAGTTTCGAACATTTATTTTGTGATCATGAATCATAATAATGATTTTATTTAAATAATTTGATCATGATATTCTAATTTTGAATCAAAAACAACATTTAGCATAAAATAATCAGATATTTAAACGTGTTCTGCTTAATGAACAGTAAACTAACAAGGGTATGCAATATATATTGTGTATATTGAATGATAATACATCATATTACTGAACTTTATATCATAGTAAAATAATTCGTTTGTTTTAAGGACGTTAGATCAGAACCATAAAGGAATAAAACTCTTCTTTTTAAACTTCAGATCAGTTAAAACATTAAATAATGAAGAACATGATTGAGGTTATTCTTTTATTCATTCTCCTGTTTGACTGCAACAAAACAATAAAGAGTTTCTATTATACACCTGTGTGTGGGTGTGGCTTGTGTTCAGGTAAATATATTTAAGTTAACCATTTAAATTTATACTATGAATCAGACAGATTTAGATGTTAATGAGACCGTTTTCTGTGACCACACGTCACAAATTATATAGATTAAATAGACTATTTGGCCAAAAGTATGTGGACAGTAGTCCTTGCAGCCACCAGAGGCCTCCACGTGCCTGTGTCCTGTCCTCAGCTTCATGACGTCTGTGACCCCGAGTCTGAGGCTGGAGGCGGACACATTCCTCTGTCCTCCCCCAGGACCAGAGAGGGAGGGAGGACAGAGAGAGAGAGAGAGAGAGAGGGAGGGAGGACAGAGAGAGAGAGAGAGAGACAGAGAGAGAGAGAGAGAGAGAGAGAGAGAGAGAGAGGAGAGAGAGAGGGAGGGAGGACACAGAGAGAGAGGAGGGAGAGAGACAGAGAGAGAGAGAGAGAGGGAGGGAGGACACAGAGAGAGAGGGAGGACACAGAGAGAGAGAGAGGGAGGGAGGACACCAGAAAGAGTAGAGAGAGAGAGAGAGATAGAGGAGGGAGACACCAGAGAGAGAGAGTAGGGAAGACCTAGAGAGACTACAGACAGGGAGTGAGTGGGATGACACAAGAGATAGAGAGAGGAGGACGAGAGAGAGAGAGAGAGAGCGGGGAGCTGCTACTCAGAGAGTTTAATTAGTGACGAGAAAGAAGAAGCAGCAGCAGGAGACAGTTGAACAGTTGTAGTTCTGCTTCAAGTCACTGTCTCAGTCCTCAGAGACACAGATCTGGTTTTACAGCAGGTCACTGAGGATTTAAAGCAGCTGCTGACGACCTAGCTGGACTCTGGTCTCTGTCAGCTTCTGGTCTCTGGTCTCAGCTGGACTCTGGTCTCTGTCAGCTTCTGGTCTCTGGTCTCAGCTGGACTCTGGTCTCTGTCAGCTTCTGGTCTCTGGTCTCAGCTGGACTCTGGTCTCTGTCTGGTCTCTGTCAGCTTCTGGTCTCTGGTCTCAGCTGGACTCTGGTCTCTGTCAGCTTCTGGTCTCTGGTCTCAGCTGGACTCTGGACTCTGTCTGGACTCTGGTTTTGGTCCTGGTCTGAGGTGAGTGTAGTTTTGTAGTTCTGCAGAATCCAGATCAGTCCAGAATCAGGTGTGAGTTTGGTGCTGAGTGATTTGTGAACCACCTGTTGTTAAAGTTTCCTCTGACGGTCAAACCCAAGCACGAGGCTTGAGCCTGAGAAGCATGTTGCCATGGTGACCCGGGCTCAGATGAGCGGCGTGCACGAGCTGCGGTCGGGATGGCTCGTGAGGACGCGGTGAGATGTCTGAGGTGTCTGCTGTACGCACTCAACGTGCTCTTCTGGGTGAGACCTTCATCTTCATCACTGTTATTAATACCATCACTAACATCACCATCACCATCTTCATCATCACCTTTATTTTCAGTGAATGTTTTGTAACCACAGTCACATGTTAAACTGTTTAACATGTGAACATGATTCCAGCTGTTATCATGTGATGAATTCAGTATATTATCAGAACATGTGAAACATCACACATGTTTATCTTTACATGTGATGACTGAACTTCATGTTTTTATTTGTTGAAGCATATCTAAAAAGATCTGAAGGGTCAAAGGTCAAAGTCACATTACAGTTTGCATTGATGAAATCTGCTCTATGTAAGAACAGCGCCCTCTGCAGCCACACGTGGGGACTAATTCTATTGGTCTATCGATGTGTTGAACAGAGCTCGGAATGTAATGTGATGTAAAGTAAAGTAAAGTAATGTGATGTAAAGTAAAGTAATGTGATGTAAAGTAAAGTAAAGTAATGTGATGTAAAGTAAAGTAAAGTAATGTGATGTAAAGTAAAGTAAAGTAATGTGATGTAAAGTAAAGTAAAGTAATGTGATGTAAAGTAAAGTAATGTGATGTACAGTAAAGTAAAGTAATGTGATGTAAAGTAAAGTAAAGTAATGTGATGTAAAGTAAAGTAAAGTAATGTGATGTAAAGTAAAGTAAAGTAATGTGATGTAAAGTAAAGTAAAGTAAAGTAATGTGATGTAAAGTAAAGTAATGTGATGTAAAGCTCGGACTTCGACAGCGGCGGAAGCCGACACAAGCGCCACGTTTCCCCTGATGACAGACACATGAAATAAAATCTGAACCGCGTGACCAAGCCCAAATATATTCATATTATATTTATAATATTTGTATCCACACCCTGACAGCATAGTCCCCGTCACCTGAACGCTGGATATTACCCATGATCCCCGGCTGAGGAGTGGGAATGAAAGAGGAAACTCATTTTCATCAAACTGCTGCTTTAACATGAAATAGTGTTGATTTAAAGTCTGAAGTGAAAGTAGGCCGTGTGTGTGTGTGTGTGTTAGTGTGTGTGTGAGGGTTAGGGGTTTGTGTGTGTCTCACATTCCGACTTGTTATTTGTAGGCAGCAGAAACTGATCTGTTTATTTCTGTGTGTGTTTATTTGTGTGTGTGTGTTCAGCTGATGTCAGCGTGTGTGTTGGGAGTGGCCGCGTGGATCCGAGACTCTCTGAACACCGTCCTGACGCTGACGGCTCATACCAGGTGAGTTCAGGTAACACAGTGACACCTGGTGGATGAGGAGGCTCAAGCGATGTGACGGCACATCAACACATCGCACTACTCCAGTGGTAGAAAGTTACTAAGTACATTTACTAGTACTACTGTACTGAGGTATTTTTACTGTCTGTTGCTGCACGCATTTGCATATTACACGCTAGCCTGACACGCTAGCCTGACACAGGTCAGAGGTGAACACGTATGTGTGTGTGCAGGTTGGAGGAAGCGGCCGTCCTCACATACTCTCCAGCTGTTCATCCCGTCATCATCACCGTGTGCTGCTTCCTTATCATCGTGGCGATGGTGGGATACTGTGGAGCGCTCAGGTGTAACCTGCTGCTGCTCTCCTGGGTACGTCTCACCTGTTGTTACCCCCCCCCCCCCCCCCACACACACACACACCAGGACAACAGGGCTGAGTGTGATCCAGTCACCTGTCGGCTGTGACCTGAGGGGGCGGGGCCTGGGGCCAGGTGTGTATATGTATGGGAGGAGAGCGTCTCCTCGGCCTGTCCCTGAAAGACGAGCTGTCAGGACAACCAGAGAGCATGATGGGAAAACATTAATAACATTACATGATCCTGTATCACATTCGAGTGCATTAGATCGAATGACTTTCCACCACATGTATCATATTAACCCTGAGTCTGTGTTTCAGTACCTGTGCAGTCTGCTGGTGATCTTCTGCGTTGAACTGGCCAGCGCAGTGTGGACGTATGACCAGGTGAGAGGGTAGCGCCCCCCAGTGGCTGAACACAGTGAATAACACCTAGCTTTAATTAAACTGCAGACTGGCGTATAATTATATTCAAATTCAAACTTTATCTTAGTGTGTCTGTGATACAGTTTAATACACGTGCTACACAACACTGTAGTGTAGTACATGTGGACAGTGTGTGTAGTGTTATGTAGAAGAGTGTGTTGTGTGGTAGTGTGTAGTAAAGTGTGTGTTGGTGTGTGAGCAGCTGCTGATACAAACTGAAACTAAAAATAACATGAAATGTGAAACATGTCTGGATCTCTTCTTACACCCCCCCCCCACACACACACACACACACACACACACACACACACAGAAACTGTTTGATCAGTGTGTGTGTGTGTGTGTGTGTTATCTGAGCTCAGGTCTCACCTGCCTGCAGGGGATTGTGGGTATTGTAGTGAGGACAGATTGTTATCAGGAGGGGCGTGGCTTCAGGATGATCCATCATCAGGATTGATAAGGGGAGGGGGGTGGGGGGGGTCATGACAACTCACCTGTTAAAGTTGACTCTGTGGTGTGTGTGTGTGTGTGTGTGTGTGTGTGTGTGTGTGTGTGTGTGTGCAGCCATCAGTGCAGCGCTCCGATATGATCAGTCTGAAGTCTCGGATGTCAAACTACGGCCTGCAGAGATACCAGTGGCTCACACACACCTGGAACAGCTTCCAGACACAGGTAACACACACACACACACACACACACACACACACACACACACACACACACACACACACACACACACACACACACACACACACACACACACACACACACACACGACCTGTAGTCATGTGACCTGTGTGTGTTGACCAGTTTAAATGCTGCGGAGTGATGTACTTCACTGATTGGCTGGAGATGACAGAGATGGAGTGGCCTCCTGACTCCTGCTGCTCCAATCAGTATCCAGGCTGCGCTCGCCACGCCCGCTACCACGACCTGAGTGACCTCCACCAAGAGGTGAGACATGGCCACCCTCTCATTGGTAGAGACATGTCACATGTTCACAGAGGTCGAAGGTCAAACTGACTGTGTGTGTCACTGGTGTGTTTCAGGGCTGCGGTCCAAAGATCTACAGTTTCATTCGTGGGACGAAGCAGTTGCAGGCGTTGCGTTTCCTGGGCGTGTCCATCGGCGTAGCTCAGATCCTGGCCATGGCGCTCACCCTCACGCTGCTCTGGGCGCTTTATTATGGACGAAAGTCTCCAGACCTGGACTCCGTGGCACCCCCGATGGACTCCGCCCCCGACACTGTGACGCATGGAGCCTCAGCTGAAGCTTCAGGCAGCAACCAGACTAACATGTCCGCTGCCTCCACGCCGCAGGAACACCAGTTTGAGATGGAGCACCTGTCGTAGCCGTGGGGACAAGCAGGAAGTTCTCCAGGTTCATGTCTGGGACGTGTAAACATGTGACATCATCAGATGACCAAACAGAAACTGAGGAAAACACGATGAGACATTAAATATCAGTGAAATCAACGAGCTTTAGAAACAACAACCTGTCACATTCAGAACCAGAGGAATGAGTGGAATCACTTGGAGTCACCGTGTTCATTGATCAACTTCTTCCTCGGTGAGTTTGAAATAAAGAACGACTAAAAAATATAAGCTTTACAATTAATGTCACCATGTCACTGCAGCTGTGAACACGTTGTGAAGATGTCAGGAACACGTCAGGAACACGTTGTGAACACGTCAGGAACAAGTCAGGAACACGTCGGAACACGTTGTGAAGATGTCAGGAACACGTTGTGAACACGTCAGGAACACGTCAGGAACACGTTGTGAACAAATCAGGAACACGTCAGGAACACGTTGTGAACACGTCAGGAACACGTTGTGAACATGTCAGGAACACGTCAGGAACACGTCGTGAACACGTCAGGAACACGTTGTGAAGATGTCAGGAACACGTTGTGAACACGTCAGGAACACGTTGTGAACACGTCAGGAACACGTTGTGAACACGTCAGGAACACGTTGTGAACACGTCAGGAACACGTTGTGAACACGTCAGGAACACGTTGTGAAGATGTCAGGAACACGTCAGGAACACGTTGTGAACACGTCAGGAACACGTTGTGAACACGTCAGGAACACGTTGTGAACACATCAGGAACACGTTGTGAAGATGTCAGGAACACGTCAGGAACACGTTGTGAAGATGTCAGGAACACGTCAGGAACACGTTGTGAACACGTCAGGAACACGTTTGTGAACACGTCTAGGAACACGTGTGAGATGTCAGGAACAACTCAGGAACCGGTACAAATCGAACCGCAGGAACACGTGTGAAACGACAGGAAACGTGGAACACTCAGGACACTGTGAAGATCAGGACCTCAGACACGTTGTGAAATGTCAGACACGTCGAACAGTTTGACACGTCAGACACTTGTGAACACGTCAGAACACGTGTGAAGATGTCAGGACACGCAGGAACACGTTGTGAACAATCGGAACCGTCAGAACTTCGGAACCGTCAGAACATTTGCTGGACAGACACACGTGTCCCTTTAAAGTGAACCTGAGCTGATGCGTAGGAACCAGGACAGATCGTGGCTCTTTATTGAACATGAAACTTGATGGAACCACCAATGTTCTCCAGACGTTCTCCAGACGTTCTCCAGAAGCGGTTCCTATGTGAGGGATCAGCAGATTTGTGTTTTATATGAGAACATGTGTGATGTTGATGTTTCATACTTTTGTGTCTGAGTTATTTTTCTCACTGGAAAATAAAACAAAGTTTAAAGCAGAACGACACTGATCAGTCTCCAGAACATGGACGTTTGATTTCTTCACCAGACTCTGCAGACGGGCCGGGTGGTGTTAGTGTGTCAGTGTGGAGCTTCAGACCGTTTACTACAGGAAAATCCAATGAATAATAAATAAACATGCAATTATTAATGTGATATAAGGTTAAATAATGTTTTCATTAATTCAGGTTAGACACATAATTTAAGATAAAATATTTGACTGAAGAATCTGACATATAAAATTGTAAAGCAATAATATATCAAATTTACTAGAAATTTTAACAATTAAAAAACTGAATTCAAAACCTAAAACAATGAAATTAGGACCCGAGAAAAACCGGAAGTAACAGTAACTGTCACACACAGTTTCTGGTGGGGTGGGAGTTCCGGGGGCTGAATTGAACACTCCGACGTGTTTAGTGTTTTTTCATGGGACCATGTTTTATTTGCACGCGGTGCCTGATTGAATAAAACAATACATGTGCACGTAATCATCATCATCATCATAATAATATAATCAAAAAACGATTTTTACTACCAAAAAATCCACAAATCAGTTTCTATACTTTTCCTGTTTCCCACAGAAAAAGAGACGATGTTTGCATAATTCAGTTTCTGACGTGAATAACATTCGTGTGGATCAGTACCGGTGACGGGACGCGACCGGGCAGCGAGCAGGTCTTTCAGCTTGGACCCGAACATCCCAGTGTTATCATTTAAATAAACCACGAAGATTCGGTTCTGTAACATTCCATCTGAGACGAGATTAGTTGTTAAAACTGAAACTTCTTCCGATTTCAGTCGTCCACAAAATATTCTCTGATGAATCTTTGGTTCTGTGAAAACATTTGAATCCAGTCGATCAAACGTGATCAGCTGAGATCGTTTGTCTTATTTCATCAAGGTCACATGGTTCAACCTCTGAGGACAAAGACTGAAGATCGAGACTCAATATAAAACAGATTTCATTTGAAAGACTTTGACTCATTCATCTGTTTCCATTATTCACTCGTTCACTTATGAAATTAGCTCCATCATGAAACAACAGCATCTGACATGATTTAAACTTAAAACTAAAAAACAACAACATGATGCAACACGTGCTTTAAATAAACAACATGTAAACAAGATAAACAAAGATAAACAGCAGCTCCTGTTTACAAACAAAAATACTTTTCTTCAGACATCATTGTTTGTGTTAAAGTTTGTGTTGTTTGTGTTAAGGTTTGTGTTTGTTTGTGTTGATCAGAGTGGAAGACCGTTGGCTGCGACACACAACACACACACATGCACACACACAGACACACTACTCTGAACATGTTAATTAGTTAAAATGTTAACATTAACACGTTAAGCCGTGATCCAGAACTCTGTATAACATATGGAACATATTCAGAAAGTTTTACAAATAAAATAAGAAACAAATTAAACATAAATAAAAACAAATACATAAGTAATGATTAAAATAAATTAATGTCAAAAAATAATAAATAGAATTAAAATGAAATAAACAAATAAAAAATTGTAAAAAAGATAAAATATCAAATTTGGAATTAAAATGAGTTGATGTATACATGAAATAACAAAATGTATATTTCAAAGGTTCATATTTAATTCATTAGGTTAAATTTCTTTCACAACCACACATTTACTGTTTTAAACGTATGATAAAACAGTAAATATAAGTATTCTTATAATAATAGAATCCATCCAGGTTATTAGGAACCTCTAGAATCAAGATCGTACGACACGTGAACTTCCTGTTTTCAGGTATTTCTCACGCGTCGCTCCCCTGAGACTGAAACAGACGAATCGGATTTAACCAGATTTGAAACTTTCAGATTTTACATATTTGATTATGATTATTTTTCACGAGTAGAAAAAGAGATGTTGTGTTTTTTAACTGTGGAAGACATTTAAGAGCTTCATCAGAAAAAGAGTCTGAGACATCGAGGACTAAACGACGTGTTAAAATCATCATCGTTCCCATGACGAGAAAAGACTACGACTTTTTCTTTGGTTAGGTTTGAACTGTTGAGAGGCTAGCAGTTTCTTTGTGCTATGCTAGCAGTTTCTTTGTGCTATGCTAGCAGTTTCTTTGTGCTATGCTAGCAGTTTCTTTGTGCTATGCTAGCAGTTTCTTTGTGCTATGCTAGCAGTTTCTTTGTGCTATGCCCTAGCAGTTTCTTTGTGCTATGCTAGCTTACGTATGTTACGATGGTTAACGGCGAACTTCCCAAAACGTGGACGTCTCATTTAAACTTGAATTTCGAGACATAAATCGAATGAATCAGACTGAAAAAATAACGACTATAACAATTTAAAATCAGAACGAGACAATTTATCAGCCGTGCTACGATTCCTCTTCTGTCCGGCGCTGCTGGAGAAACAATCCGTCCTGAAATGTGTGATCGGAGGTGGAGTCAGCCGAGTGCGTTCAGGTTCACGTTTCCTCTGCGTGGGTAACGTTGAGCTAACCAGTCACTTCCAGTGCTGACACCTAACCTGTCGTCTGAGTCTGTTGTGGTGCCGAGGCCGGCGACCTTCTGCTGGCTAGATCCTGTTTCCATGTTGGAGGGGGGGCGGAGTTATCTAGAGCGCTGACACCCGCACGATGTTGCCCTGGGAGTCGCTGGTAGAGCCAGTTGATCCGTCGCCCGCGGTCTTGGTGCCAGGCGGCGTTGGCGTGCTGATGACGGCGGCGGTGATGTGCGGCTGGTCGCAGTTCAAAGGAACCGTCTCCTCGAAATTTGCGTTCAGACTGGAACGACTACGAGAGAAGAAACAGAAATATGGATCTTTATTAGTCAAACATGTTCAGAGTCACTGTAACGAGGATTCTTTAAAAAGTTCCATCGGTAGAAGAACTTTTAAGAACACGTGGACGTTAAGGTGAATGTCGTCAGCAAACATCAAACGTCAGAACTTATTTTCATTCTCTTAATAAAACCAATGAACTGAGTTTCAATCAGTGATTTAAATCATTTTCTGTGAAACACAAAGCAGCAACATGGTCGATCATAACCACGATTTATTAATTTACTAAGTCTTGTCTCAAAATGAATGAAAGTTGTCGATTTAGTTTAAGAGAGCAACGGCCAATGGAAAGACTCCAACACACTGTGGCGTCGTCACATGACAGGATCCTTATTGTAATGTCTGCACCATCATCAGACGACTGACTGCAGTACCTGTTCTCTCCAGGTGGCGTCACGTGGGACACTTGTATTAATATGACAGATCGAGGATCATGTTCCTGAGACTGTTTGTTTTCTTTTAGAATCATGTTCGTCTCAGATCAGTGAGTTTAAATAAAGTTTTTCACGGTGAAGTTTCAGTCGGCGGAGACAGAGGTTTCCAGATGTTTATGTTCCCACAGCTGGACATTCTCTGGATTCCTGCTCCGTCACATGATCGCTGCTGTTTATAAACCAGTGAGCGACTCATCCGGTTTCACTCACTTCTATTTAGTTTAAACTTTTATCTGAATAAACTCACAGAGACAAACATTCATCTTCAGTCAAAACTAAATACATTATTATATTTTCTTGTACACCATAGATGATTTACTGCTCTCTGATTGGCTACCAGCTGTCTCTTAGACTCAATTCAGACTTTATTCAACAATAAATAACCGTAGCAACGGATCATTAACATCTCAACTAGAAGCTGAGGAACAAATATCATCGATCATCACATTTGATTTGTCTCATATTTGTCTCTTAGATGTTAACAAGGAGCAACTTCCTCTGTTCTTAACTCAACAAGAGTCAAACTTTATTAGCAGTGAATAAAGCTCAGAGTCACATGTGAGGATCCTCTCACTGACCTGGACAAGGACTCAAGAAGACCTGGAGTCTCTTCAAGAACCTTTTCAAGAATCCCTGAACCTTTTTGATGATAAGTAGAACCTCATCAAGAACCTCTTACTCAAATTCCTCCAAGACCTCCTCAAGACCATCAAACATCTCGCTAAGGCTTTTACATCCCTCTGCTTTCACACCCAGAGATCTCTTCAATGATCTTCATAGACCCATCAAGAACCTCTAGACAATCTCAAACCTCCTTATGAATTTCCAGAAGATTCCCATGGCCACCGAATAGTTTGTTAAGAATCTCTGCAGAATCCTTTGAGCCCAAAATCATCTTGAAGACTTTTCAACCTTCACAGGGAACTTAAGCACATTAGGACTTATGATACCTCTTCTAAGAATCCTGGGACAAAGAGTTTCCTCAAGGTCAACTAAAACCTTCTCAATGACTCCTGGAACCTTCTGAGATCTCCACAACCTTCATAGGGAACTTCCTCAGATTTCTTCAGAACCTTCTCAGTGACTCCTGATGAAACGTAGTTTTCAGTAATGTCCTCCTCAGATCACAGGATTATTTACCTGACGACACTCGGCCTCTCTCTGATCTGGATGGTGCTCAGCTCCTGGAAGCTGCTCTGCAGACCCACAGACATGTTGGAGTTTGGGACGTTGAAGGTCTTCTTCTTCCTGCGGGCGCAGCAGGACGTGAGGCTGTGAGGTGAAGACAAGATGGAGGAAGAACGGGAAACCTGCTTCACCAGCGTCACCTCCCTGCAGCTCTCATCGGACGTCTTCTCCTCCACAAACTCGTGGTTCTGAGGAACATCGCAGGGTGGAGAGGGAAGTTTAACGTGAGGCATCAAACAATAAATCGTTATATCGTACGACAGCCACTATGTGTACAATTTGAGACTTTGGCAGCTGTGTGTGTGTTGTGTGTGTGTGTGTCTGTGTTGTGTAGACTCACTGTTCTCCAGACACTGCTTGTTGTGTGTCTGTATATGTGTATGTTTGTGTTGTGTAGACTCACTGTGGTCTTCTCCAGACACTGCTTGTTGTGTGTCTGTATATGTGTGTGTCTGTGTTGTGTAGACTCACTGTTCTCCAGACACTGCTTGTTGTGTGTCTGTATATGTGTGTGTCTGTGTTGTGTAGACTCACTGTGGTCTTCTCCAGACACTGCAGCAGGTGATGTTGGTGAACTTCGTAGTCATGGTTGATTTTACACACCAGCGCTTGTCCCGCCTCCTTTGACGCCTTCACAAACAGAAGTCACATGACCACAGAGTGAGTCCAGGACCGTAACAGTAGCTAGGGTACGTTAGCATGTCCGACGGTCCCTGAATGCACCACGTCGGAAGATATCAGAGACATTTAAAATAAAAACTTTGTATAAATGACGTCGTTTCGAGACGAATTTTAATACATTTTCATTTTTCAGTGAACTATCCCTTTAAAGTGTGTGTGTGTGTGTGTGTGTGACGTCGTGGTGCGTTCAGGGTCCGACCTTCTGAGCTCGTCTCTTGTCCGCTCTCTGACTCTGGAGGTAGAATCTGCTGAAGTTGGAGACGATGACGGGGACGGGCAGAGCGATGACCAGAACTCCACTCAGAGAACAGACGGAACCGAAGATCTTCCCCATGATCGTCTTAGGAACCATGTCCCCGTACCTGACAGGAAGGGGAGGAGTTAGAAACCAAATCCTCAGATCAAAGCCAACAACAAGTATAGAGAGAATCAGGAGTCACACGATATATATAATATCATATAATATTACAGAATATAATATAAGATACAATACAATACTATCTATAATATACTATAATTATTACATTACATTATTATTACATTTCATTGAGCTGACGCTTTTATCCAGTGACACAATAGAGCATCAACCACGAGGAACAAACCAGAACCACAAGAGAGAAAGTACAATTTCTTCAAAAAAGCTAAACTACAAAGTTCTATAAGTAAGTGCTGCTAAACTGTTAGTTTAAAATAACTTATAATATAACACAATATAATATTATTTTATATACAATACTATCTATTATATAATATACTATAATATAATACAATACAAGTAACTATTTGTGTTTAAAATATTTTTATTTGTTGAAAGTAAACATTGAAATGATTAAAAACTGTTTCGTAAATAAACTTAAATAATTAATTTGATTGTTTGTATTTACAAGGACTCGTCAGGAATAATAAATAAAGAATCACTGTATGTTCATAATTTAATTTTAATTCAGTTAAGTTTTATTTTAATAAAAAACTTTATTAGTCAGTTTTCAGGCGACAGATCCTCAACATGTTTTTAATGATTTAAGCTGCAGTTCAGTCGTCATCCGAACGAGGGAGCCAAAGCTTCACTTCCGGTTTATAAACATTCATTCATTCATGTTCCCCAGAGATCAAAGAGTCACGCGCGCCACACGCGCACACACACACGCACGCGCACAAGCACACACTGACACACACACACACACACTGACACACACACACACACACACACACACACACACACACACACACACACACAGTCCTCTAGTGAATGTAAACATTGTCTGCATTGTCACATGTGGAACAGAAATTAGATTCATCTAACAGATCAGTTTATCATGACTGCAGCTTTCTTCTCTTCTGTGACCTATAATTACATTTTTATTAATTCACATCCATTTCATATTTATTATACATTAATATCTTATGTTACAGAGCGTTTCACTCGTTTCAGATCAGCTGATTATCGTCGTCTCTGCACATTTTCATCCTTAAAAATCACTGTAAAAACACCTCCATTATTGTTATTATATTATTATTACGGATATTATTACTCTTCCTGCTCTTCTTCTTCTTGTTCTTCTTGTCTTCTCTTTCGTTCACTTCGTGTGTGTGTGTGTGTGTGTGTGTGTGTGTGTGTGTGTGTGTGTGTTTTACAGATTCCTTCAGGCTATTAACCAGCGGCAGCACCCCGCAGCAGCATGCAGCGTGGCAGAGCGGCAGCGCAGCCTTGTCATCTCAGCTGAAACATGCTGACGGAGCGAGTGACATCACAGTGATGAAGATCATGTGCATGTCCCACCTCCCGTGCGCTCAAACGGCATCCACAAGCGACGTGACTCCTTTGAAGTCTGAATCGATCAGTGAACATCACAGTCTTGATATATGCGATACGACCGTGTGTATTGTGCGTGTTATCTGCATCGCGTGTTTGAATAACATGTGAAATCATGTGTGTTTACATGTTTCAGGCTCATCATCATCTTCTCGCTATAAACAGGAAGTCAGTGTGGCTCCATTACACCAGAGACACAAACACGTGTGACAGCTACACGCTACACGCTACACGCTACACGCCACACGGACTCACTGATCTGTAGACAGATTTATGATGTTCATGTTGATGGGAACATCTGCAATATTGTTGTTACGTAACTGGTGTGTCTCGTCATACTGTGTGTTGTGGCAACATTATCACTATTACGTAGCAAACACACAGTCTCACTCCACACCTACCAGCTGCTCATGTAACTTAGCTCGGCAACTGTTATTGAACGACAACAACACACCAGAACAACAACACAACACATGTAGTACACACACATAAACCATCACGCTGGTGTGTGTCTGAGGTCATGTAAGATCATGTGTCTGTTCATCATGATATAAATACTACATTACCCATGAGCCTCAGTGACGTCACAGGTGCATTAGTTTCCTGGTCACATGACAGACGTACAGCGAAGACGTTTGTCCTCACGTTGCAGCGGCGTGTTCGTCCAGGTGGACGAGGGGAGGGGCCACAGGTCACATGGCGTGCAGGTGAAGACAGTCACCTGTGCTGTCACCGGATCCCCTCGTGGTCGACTGACTGGAGATCAGGTCACAGCGAGCGGACTGAAACCCGATCGCAGACGGAGGAGCAGGACCCGCCCCAGGGGCCGGGTTCCTCCCGAGGGACGGCAGGTGGCGAGGGGTCGTATGCAAGCGCCGAGTCACAGGTTTCACAACTTAACCAGATAAAAACTCTTACGACGACATAATGAAAAAATAAAAGTTCAGGAGCAGAAATGATTGAATTTGTTCAAAAGATCAAATTATGATCTTAATAAAGTTTTGACTTAAAGTGAAAACAGCTGATCTGTTTAACAACGTTTAAATTCCACCTCATGGTTTCATGAACCTGTCGATGAAGACGAGCAGCGATCGGTCCCTCGTCCACACACACACACACACACACACACACACACACACACACACACACACACACACACACACACACACACACACACACACACACACACACACACACACACACACACACACACACACACGTTATGTAACCACAGGGAGGAGACGACTTCATGTTTTACTATCAGACGTGTGTGTGTGTGTGTGTGTGTGTGTGTGTGTGTGTGTGTGTGTGTGTCCCTACGTCTCTAACCACACACACGGTCTGAGCTGATGTTACAGTCCAGTTAGAATCAGTTTGTTTTCCAGATGTTTCAGCCTCAGACACACATCTGGAAACAACAGATATTTCTACGCTGCTGCTTCAAGTGGATTTTATAGCTTCAGATGTTTTCTGTTGAGATTTTAGTTTGTGAAATAAAGTCACACACACACACACACACACACACATCACACACCACACACACACACACACACACACACACACAACACCACCCCCCCCCCCCACACACACACACACACACACCCCCACACACACTCACACTCAGTCAAACACACACACCTCACTCACCTGTCTGAAATAAAGTTTCACTCCCGTAAAACTTTATCGGAAACTTAAACAAACGTCTGAAACTAAAACCAGAGAAAATCTGACGAAGTTTTAAATCAAGACTGAAAATGTCTCTTCATCATCAGTTAGCCACGCCCAGTTTCTGAGCCACGCCCCCAAACACTCAGCATCAGCATCACTTACCCCAGCGTCGTCATGGTGACGATGGTGTACCAGAAGGCGGCGGGGATGCTGGTGAACTTGCTGTCGCTGGATCCTTTCTCTGCGTAGAACATGACGGTGGCGAAGATGATGATGGCCATGGTGAGGGAGAAGAGCAGGAAGCCGAGTTCGGACGCGCAGCTCTTCAGCGTGTAGCCCAGGATGCGAAGTCCCGCAGAGTGTCGCGAGAACTTAAAGATCCGGAACACCCGGAAGACGCGCAGCGTGACAAAGGCACCGCTCACGTCCTCGTTGTCCGTCATGACGAGGCCGATGTAGTACGGCATGATGGCCACCACGTCGATGATGCTCATCACGCTTTTTACGAACTTGTAGCGGCTCGGCGCCGCCAGGAGGCGCAGCACGTACTCCACCGTGAAGATCATGACGCACGCGGTGTCCAAGCAGAAGAACGCGAGCGCGTAGCGATCACCGCACGACACCTGCCTGACGCGGTTCGGCGCCGCGCCGCACGGAACCGTCTCCGCCACGTTGGCCATCACCGACACCGCGATGAAGAAGCCGGTGACGTAGTAGAGGACCAGCGCCGTGGTGGAGGAGTGCGGGTTCTCGAACACGCGCCATATGGTCTCTTTGAGGCTCAGGTCCGCGGACACGAGCTCGCGGCTCTGCTCCATCTCCTCGTCGTCCTGGATCCGCTCCTGGTTCTCCCGCCTCCGGTCCTTGTACTCCTCGTAGCAGCAGTCCCCGATGATCTCCGGGATGATGCCGAAGAAGTCCAGCTCCTCGTCGTACGCGGAGATGCACTCCTGCCGCGGGAAGTGCAGCTTCCCGGTTCGGTAGAAGTTCAGGATGTGGCGGAAGATGTCCGGGTCCCGGTCGAAGAAGAACTCGTTGCTCTCCTCGAGGAAGAAGAAGTCCCTCTCGGTGGAGCCCAGCAGCGTGTCCGGGTACCGCTCCAGCGTGTCCCGCCACGTCTGGAACTTTGTTCCGCTCACGTTCAGGACGATCAGTCCGTCCCGTCCGCGCCGCTTCTCCGGCGGCGGCACCGGCAGCGGGGCACTCGCCACCGGGATCCAGCCGATGGCCGCCGCGCGAGCGAACGGCAGCCACGCCACGGCCATGCTGCGGCTGGAGGTCTGCGGAGGTACCGGGTCAGAGAGCAGCGGAACCCCGGCAGCACATCCAGGGGCGAGGAGACGCAGAACCGGAAAACAAGTTCCTCCGGGAAGAGGTTCAGACTCAGTGTAAAACAAACAGATCCACTCGTGGTGAGAATCCGGATTCTCAGAAACTTCAGGTCCGGGTCTTCAGATCCGCACCGGGTCACAGAACTGCCACAGACCCGCTGCAGACCCGCTGCCCCCGGTTCTGAACCGAACTGAACCAAACTGAACCTCAGCAGGAGAAGATATTCAGCTGTGAAGAGTCTGAGGAGGTGTGATCTCACTCAGGTGCTGCTGGAGAGAGAGGGGGGGGGAGAGAGGAGAGAGAGAGAGAGGAGAGAGAGAGAGAGAGAGGGGGGGGGAGAGAGAGAGAGAGAGAGAGAGAGAGAGAGGAGAGAGAGAGAGAGAGAGAGAGAGAGAGGAGAGGAGAGAGAGAGGAGGAGAGAAGGGGGGGGAGAGAGGGAGAGAGAGGGGAGAGAGAGAGAGAGAGAGAGAGACCTCTGCTCTCTCTCTGGGAAGGGGGCGTGTCTGTATCTGTCTCCTTCACACGTACAAAAACTTGTTTCTCTTTGTGACCAGTTTATATAATTGTAATAATAATAATTATTACAATAATGATGACTAAGTTTGAGTGCAGCTTCCTGTTTATGGAGGTGTGGGGGGGTCACAGGTAAAAGTCACCTCTTGTCATAACGAGCCAATTAAGACCTGAGGAGTTAATTACAGTAACACGCCTGTGACCTCTGACCTCTGGAGAGCGTCTCCTCATTCGGTGCCAGTGACTGTCTGCTTGACCTTTGACCTGTGGGTCACCACCTCCCTCATTACCAGGGGGTTGAGCTGTCAATCATAGGTATTGACTAACCTGTGTGTGTGTGTGTGTGTGTGTGTGTGTGTGTGTGTGTGTGTGTGTGTGTGTGTGTGTGTGTGTGTGTGTGTGTGTGTGTGTGTGTGTGTGTGTGTGTGTGTGTGTGTGTGTGTAAACAAACACTTCTCACACTCTGTTAACTCTACAGGGAGTCATCACTCAAACACACACACACACAGACACACACTCACACTCACACACACACACACACACTCAGCATTGATCTGAGCTCTGGTTCTTTTGGAGAATCACTGACATAGTTTGTGAGACTCTTACTGTTGAACCATGACTTGGACCCGGACGTGTCTCATGACATTGTCTCTTTACAAACTTTGTGTGGACGGACAATCTGAAGGTGGACGGACTCAGTGGAGGTGGAGGGACACGGTGGACGGACACAGTGGAGGGGGAGGGACACTCTGAAGATGGACGGACACTCTGAAGGTGGACGGACTCAGTGGAGGTGGACGGACACTCTGAAGGTGGACGGACTCAGTGGAGGTGGAGGGACACTCTGAAGGTGGACAGACACTCTGAAGGTGGACGGACTCAGTGGAGGTGGAGGGACACTCTGAAGGTGGACGGACACTCTGAAGGTGGACGGACTCAGTGGAGGTGGAGGGACACTCTGAAGGTGGACGGACACTCTGAAGGTGGAGGGACACAGTGGAGGTGGAGGGACACTCTGAAGATGGACGGACACAGTGGAGGTGGAGGGACACTCTGAAGGTGGACGGACACAGTGGAGGGACACTCTGAAGGTGGAGGGACACTCTGAAGGTGGACGGACACAGTGGAGGTGGAGGGACACTCTGAAGGTGGAGGGACACAGTGGAAGTGGAGGGACACGCAGAAGGTGGACGGACACAGTGGAGGGGGAGGGACACAGTGGAGGTGGAGGGACACTCTGAAGGTGGAGGGACACTCTGAAGGTGGACGGACACAGTGGAGGTGGAGGGACACAGTGGAGGGACACAGTGGAGGTGGAGGGACACTCTGAAGGTGGACGGACACAGTGGAAGTGGAGGGACACTCTGAAGGTGGAGGGACACAGTGGAGGTGGAGGGACACTCTGAAGGTGGAGGGACACTCTGAAGGTGGACGGACACTCTGAAGGTGGAGGGACACTCTGGAGGTGGAGGGACACTCTGAAGGTGGAGGGGGAGGGACACTCTGAAGGTGGACGGACTCAGTGGAAGTGGAGGGACACTCTGGAGGTGGACGGACACAGTGGAGGTGGAGGGACACTCTGAAGGTGGACGGACTCAGTGGAGGTGGAGGGACACTGAAGGTGGACGGACACTCTGAAGGTGGAGGGACACTCTGAAGGTGGAGGGACACAGTGGAGGTGGACGGACACTCTGAAGGTGGACGGACAATCTGAAGGTGGAGGGACACTCTGAAGGTGAACGGACACTCTGAAGGTGGAGGGACACTCTGAAGGTGGACGGACACTCTGAAGGTGGAGGGACACTCTGAAGGTGGAGGGACACTCTGAAGGTGGAGGGACACAGTGGAGGTGGAGGGACACTCTGAAGGTGGACGGACTCAGTGGAGGTGGAGGGACACTCTGAAGGTGGACGGACACTCTGAAGGTGGAGGGACACTCTGAAGGTGGAGGGACACAGTGGAGGTGGACGGACACTCTGAAGGTGGACGGACTCAGTGGAGGTGGAGGGACACTCTGAAGGTGGAGGGACACTCTGAAGGTGGACGGACTCAGTGGAGGTGGAGGGACACTCTGAAGGTGGACGGACACTCTGAAGGTGGAGGGACACTCTGAAGGTGGACGGACTCAGTGGAGGTGGAGGGACACTCTGAAGGTGGAGGGACACGGTGGACGGACACTGAAGATGGACGGACACAGTGGAGGTGGAGGGACACTCTGAAGGTGGAGGGACACGCAGAAGGTGGAAGGACACAGTGGAGGGGGAGGGACACAGTGGAGGTGGAGGGACACAGTGGAGGTGGAGGGACACTCTGAAGGTGGACGGACACAGTGGAAGTGGAGGGACACTCTGAAGGTGGACGGACACAGTGGAGGTGGAGGGACACAGTGGAGGGGGAGGGACACAGTGGAGGTGGAGGGACACTCTGAAGGTGGACGGACACAGTGGAAGTGGAGGGACACTCTGAAGGTGGACGGACACAGTGGAGGTGGAGGGACACTCTGAAGGTGGACGGATACAGTGGAGGGGAGGGACACATGGAGTGTGGAGGACACAGTGGAGGGGGACACAGTGGAGGTGGAGGGACACTCTGAAGGTGGAGGGACACATGGAGGTGGAGGGACACTCTGAAGGTGGACGGACACAGTGAGGTGGAGGGACACTCTGAAGGTGACGACACAGTGGAGGGACACTCTGAGGTGGACGGACCAGTGGAGGTGGAGGGACACTCTGAAGGTGGACGGACTCAGTGGAGGGACACTCTGAAGGTGGACGGACACAGTGGAGGTGGAGGGACACTCTGAAGGTGGACGGACTCAGTGGAGGGGAGGGACACTCTGAAGGTGGACGGACTCAGTGGAGGTGGAGGGACACTCTGAAGGTGGACGGACTCAGTGGAGGTGGAGGGACACTCTGAAGGTGGAGGGACACTCTGAAGGTGGACGGACACAGTGGAGGGACACTCTGAAGGTGGACGGACTCAGTGGAGGTGGAGGGACACTCTGAAGGTGGACGGACTCAGTGGAGGGGGAGGGACACTCTGAAGGTGGAGGGACACAGTGGAGGTGGACGGACACTCTGAAGGTGGACGGACTCAGTGGAGGTGGAGGGACACTCTGAAGGTGGAGGGACACTCTGAAGGTGGACGGACTCAGTGGAGGTGGAGGGACACTCTGAAGGTGGAGGGACACTCTGAAGGTGGACGGACTCAGTGGAGGTGGAGGGACACTCTGAAGGTGGACGGACACTCTGAAGGTGGAGGGACACTCTGAAGGTGGAGGGACACAGTGGAGGTGGACGGACACTCTGAAGGTGGACGGACTCAGTGGAGGTGGAGGGACACTCTGAAGGTGGAGGGACACTCTGAAGGTGGACGGACACAGTGGAGGGGGAGGGACACAGTGGAGGTGGAGGGACACTCTGAAGGTGGACGGACACAGTGGAAGTGGAGGGACACTCTGAAGGTGGACGGACACGGTGGAGGGACACAGTGGAAGTGGAGGGACACTCTGAAGGTGGACGGACACAGTGGAGGGGGAGGGACACAGTGGAGGTGGAGGGACACTCTGAAGGTGGACGGACACAGTGGAGGGGGAGGGACACAGTGGAGGTGGAGGGACACTCTGAAGGTGGACGGACACAGTGGAAGTGGAGGGACACTCTGAAGGTGGAGGGACACAGTGGAGGTGGAGGGACACTCTGAAGGTGGACGGACACAGTGGAAGTGGAGGGACACTCTGAAGGTGGACGGACACAGTGGAAGTGGAGGGACACAGTGGAGGTGGAGGGACACTCTGAAGGTGGAGGGACACAGTGGAGGTGGACGGACACTCTGAAGGTGAACGGACACAGTGGAGGTGGAGGGACACGCAGAAGGTGGACGGACACAGTGGAGGTGGAGGGACACTGAAGATGGACGGACACAGTGGAGGTGGAGGGACACTCTGAAGGTGGACGGACACAGTGGAGGGGGAGGGACACAGTGGAGGTGGAGGGACACTCTGAAGGTGGACGGACACAGTGGAAGTGGAGGGACACTCTGAAGGTGGACGGACACAGTGGAGGTGGAGGGACACTCTGAAGGTGGACGGACACAGTGGAAGTGGAGGGACACTCTGAAGGTGGACGGACACAGTGGAGGTGGACTTGTGTCCAGTTTCCTCAGAGACCATCAGTCCTTCACGCCTCATCATGTCTTTGATCTGCAGTAACAAAGCTCCGCCCTCGTGCTTTGTCTTGTGTGAAGGACGTGTCCTTCAGCCAGAGGACGCCCGTCCCCCTGGAGGATTCTGTGCAGTAGAGCTGGCGATGCGTTCAGGTGCTTCTCATTTCCGTCTGTCCTCAAACTAAACCAACATTTATACAAAATGATTTTATTTATAATTCACAATAATTATAATGAAACATTAAATCAACTGTTTGTTTCTAAAGGAAAACAAACGTCACGTTTCCACATGTTTATACAAGTTACTTTACATCAAGTTACTTTACATCAAGTTACTTTACATCAAGTTACTTTACATCAAGTTACTTTACATCAAGTTACTTTACATCAAGTTACTTTACATCAAGTTACTTTACATCAAGTTACTTTACATCAAGTTACTTTGTGTATTTTAAAGCTATAAATATGTTGTGATGTCATTGTAGACTCATCGAGGCGATGGTTTTTCTTCTTCTTCTTCTTCTTCTTCTTCTTCTTCTTCTTCTTCTTCTTCAGGTGATGTGAACACTCGTCTCTGCAGCAGCTTCACAGTCGTCATGACGATGCTTTCCCTCGTTAGTCCCAGGTCGACTCCACCTGTGGATTTAACGACTCGGTCACATGACGAGGAAACGAGAATGTTCACTTCACCACAAACGTCCTCAGAGGACTTTTCTTCTTCTATGGATCAATAAGAGGTCAAAGGTCAGAGCTGCAGAGACGCTGTAAATGTTTCCTTCGTGTTTCCTCCGTGTTTCCTTCCTGTTTCCTCCATGTTTCCTCCGTGTTTCCTCTATGTTTCCTCCATGTTTCCTTCCTGTTTCCTCTATGTTTCCTCCGTGTTTCTTCCGTGTTTCCTTCCTGTTTCCTCTGTTTCTTCCGTGTTTCCTTCCTGTTTCCTCTGTTTCCTCCATGTTTCCTTCGTGTTTCCTTCCTGTTTCCTCTATGTTTCTTCCGTGTTTCCTCCGTGTTTCCTTCCTGTTTCCTCTATGTTTCTTCCGTGTTTCCTCCATGTTTCCTTCCTGTTTCCTCTGTTTCCTCCATGTTTCCTTCGTGTTTCCTCTATGTTTCCTCTATGTTTCCTCTATGTTTCCTCCATGTTTCCTTCCTGTTTCCTCTATGTTTCCTCTATGTTTCCTTCCTGTTTCCTCTATGTTTCTTCCGTGTTTCCTCCATGTTTCCTTCTGTTTCCTCTGTTTCCTCCATGTTTCCTTCGTGTTTCCTCTATGTTTCCTCTATGTTTCCTCATGTTTCTCCATGTTTCCTCATTTCCTCGTGTTTCCTCTATGTTTCCTCTATGTTTCCTCTATGTTTCCTCTATGTTTCTTCCGTGTTTCCTTCCTGTTTCCTCTGTTTCCTCTATGTTTCCTCTGTGTTTCCTCTGTGTTTCCTCCGTGTTTCCTCCATGTTTCCTTCTGTTTCCTCCATGTTTCCTCGTGTTTCCTCTATGTTTCCTCCGTGTTTCCTGTTGGATGAGAACATTCAAGAAGACTTCCCATAGCTTCAGGTGGTTTTGAAGTTTGTTAAGCGTTTGGCAAATGTTCTTCAGAGTTTTAAAGCCAACGAGCAGATCTCCGAGTCCTCTACCTGGTGGGAGACGGTGAGGTCTCTGAGAAGGTCCAGATGTCCTCGAGGAGACGTCCAAGGAGTTAGGAGTCCTCGAGGAGACGTCCAAGGAGTTAGGAGTCCTTGAGGATGTTCCAGCTCCTCATGTAGACTTTAATGGATCATTGTTAAAGATGTAGACGTTTCTGAGTGAGTCAGTAGTTTGATCGTAAAGATCCTTGAGGAGCTTTTCAAAAAGACTTTTACATCTTTCAGAGGTTTGAAGACAAGAAGAGAAACTCTGACGGAGATTTGAAGGTTCTTGATGAAGGTCCTCAGACTGAAACTTGTGTCCCAGAGATAAACCTGGCGTCTCCTTCTCAGCGAGTGTCCCCGTCTGTTGTCTCCTGGTGAAGGAGGGACGTGGCTGCAGGAGACAGAAGCTAATCGGCTCCGCTGCTGCTGCTGAGGTCAGAACATTAATCTGTGACAGGATGCTGCAGAGTCAGACCTGTCCTCCGTCCTCCGTGTCCCTGTGGACCAGCGGGTGTGTCGTTGCAGCACTGCGACACACAGCCCCACACCTGAATGATTCCATCTCTGCGCGGCTCAGGACAGCGCCCCCTGCAGGTTCCGTTTATTTCCTCAGGAAACAGAGTCATCCAGACAAACTTATCAAGGATGTGTTTGTGTGTTCGTCCAATAGAAACCTGCCGAGAAAAACACACACAAATGATACACAACACACTACACACTACACACTACACACAATACACTACACACTACACACAATACACTACACACAATGCACTACGCACTACTCACTATACAAAATATAAAAAATCTTATATTTTTTATTGTGACACATTTATTTTGAAATCCAAACTTTTTCCTTTCACATTTATTCACATGACCTTAAAAATCAAAAATATTTATTCAGGACTTTTTTTAATACAATGATTTATTCCTTAAATTATGATTTTGTTCTTGGATTCTTATAAAATATGAGCAATAACTTTCTCTGTAGATTTTATTATGAAACCAACTTTACTTCCTGTCAGTGTGTTGTCTCTCTGACTGATGATGGAACATGTTGAGTTCTTCTTCTTCTGCTGCTTCATTGAACATCGTCTTCATCGCTAACATGATGATGATGAAGAAGCCTCCGGCTCTTCGGACTCTATCTATAGAAACGTCTTTATTCTCCCACGGAGATGATGAAGTTCTGTCAACCGTTAATATTCACATTCATGTCAACGTCTCGTCTTCAGCCTCAGTTCAAACCTCTTTATAGAGAATCTGCTCTCATCAAACAAGAAAATATAAAAACTCTTATTTTATCAAATAAAAAACAAGGATTCATGATAAATTATCATTTATCATGAATCCTGGTTTTCTCTCAGAGTCTGAAGCTTCATGTTTGCTTCATAGTTTAGGGACAAAAGAAATTTCGTCTGACAAACGTACGTCCTGTCGTCATCACCCACGTGGGCGGAGTCTACCTATACTTGACTCTGATTGGTTTGTAGACGGCGTCTGACGTGGGCGTGTTGTATGAATGAACGACCTCGTGGTTCTAACATTATATCGTCGAAGACTGCAGCTGCTTCTTCTTCTTCTACTGTTTAATTCTGTCTCTACTTCCTGTGGTTGGTCCAAAAGTCCAAACTGTCCAACAAACTGTTTTCAGTCTGGATCAGAACCAGGTTCAGTTTGATCCAGACCCAGAACTCCTCTTCTGCTCTGAGGAACCGTTCACACCTGATGTTCAGGTTCAGACTGAACTGAAGAGTCTGAAGCTCTGAACACAACCAGGTGTGAACGAGTCCTGACTCCTCCCTCACGCTGGGACATTTATTTATTCTGCGTCCAATCAGAAAGCTTTTTGGAAACGTCCTCCTCCGTAGCTATAGATTCTGTCGGTTAGCGTCTCGGCAACCGTCGATGTCACAGTCATCAGTTTAATCTCCAGGTGGAGGCGAGACGTCGTCATGACAACATCCTGCTGCAGGTTACTGACTCTGCCACAGGGGGGCGCTGATATTCAGTGCCATTGGCTCCTGTTAACGACCAATCAACATCCAGGACAGTTCCTCTACTGCTTCATGTTTCTACCACACATGTTTTTAACGTGGTCACAATCACATGATGAATTATTACAGGAAGATGTCACCTCCAACATCGTCATGGCAACAATTAGCTCAGACAGATGTGTGTACATATGAATATGTAATATGTGTGTAACAGTAACTGATCATGTGACTGGGACGTCTCCAGGATTTTAGATCTGATGCTCACATCAGGAGCAGGAGCAACATCTAGCCCCTCCTCTAAATGTAGCTCCTCCTCCTCCATTAATTACATCAATGATGCTCAGATTTAAGGAGGAGGAGGAGGAGGAAGAGGAGAAAGAGAAAGAGGAAGAGGAGGAAGAGGAGGAGGAGGAGGAGAAGGAGGAGGAAGAGGAGGAGGAGGAAGAGGAGTAGCAGGAGGAGGAGGAAGAGGAGTAGCAGGAAGAGGAGGAGGAGGAGGAAGAGGGGGATGAGGATGAGGAAGAGGAAGAGGAGGAGGAGGAGGAGGAAGAGGAGGAGGGGGAGGAGGAAGAGGAGTAGCAGGAAGAGGAGGAGGAAGAGGGGGATGAGGAAGAGGAGGAGGAGGAAGAGGGGGAGGAGGATGAGGAAGAGGAGGAGGAAGAGAAGGAGGAGGAAGAGGAAGAGAAGGAGGAGGAAGAGAAGGAGGAGGAAGAGGAAGAGAAGGAGGAGGAAGAGGAAGAGGAAGAGGAAGAGGAGGAAGAGAGACATCCTGACAACAGACATGAGACAAACTGAGACATGAGACATGTCCACTGTCTTCTCTTCTCTGTTTGTTTTCTTCTGTTTCTTGTTTCTAAAGTTTTTTATTGGATTATTTTTTAAACATACCATAACATTAAAAATCTAAAAGTTTCTTCTTCTTGATGAAACCTTCATGTGAGTGACTATCTGCTGCCTCCTGCTGGATCCTGCTGGTTACTGCAGCGTTTCAGCTGATCCCCTCTGAACTGGTTGCACTGTACAACCAGTGCTGCTCCCAGTAAGACCACATGCTCCACCACTGTGGACCGTCGCTTTAATATTCACTGTACTTTACTCATTTGTAAAAAAAGACTGTGCAATATAAACCGTTATGTGCAATCCATTCACTGTACATATTCTGACACATAATATATTTCTTTACACTGAATATACCGGTTTAATCACATTTCTATATTTCTATATATTGTTGTATATTTAGCAAACCTAACCATATTTCTTCATAAGTACTGGATGCTACTTATGTGTTGACTTCTGCTGCTGTAACATTGCAGGACTAATTAAGGACTCGTTATCTATCTTATCTTATTTATCAATTTGACTTCATAATATATCATTTCTTTTTCTTACGAATTTGATGAATAGTTTTGGGTCTGGAAGTTGTTGGTTGTTGCTCGGCGACTTTACGTTAAATCAACCTGAGATATAATGTTGATCATAAATGTAAATACAACGTATCTCAGATTTACGTTTATCCATTTTACACTAAATATAAATGTTGACATAAGAATCTGAGTGTAGCAGCTTTAACTTGCAAGAAGGTGTTTATCATAAAAAAGGTAATTTTTGTTATGTAATTAATAACTAATATGATATTATTGTCAGCAGCAGAACACAAACTCATCTAATAAAAAGTGACCAGATATGATTGGAGAATGAGACAAACTGAGGTGCTGTAGCTACTGTCCAAACGTGAGAACGCCTGTGTCTGATTGGACGACAGATGTCAATGTCTCGACCTCTGTGTACTTGGTTACGGGTTTCACAGAGCCACCATGGAGGTCCAATCTGCCTCTACACTGCCCCCTACTGTTCATGTGCATTTTGTAAATTGTGGACACCTATCATTAATGCTACGTTATTAAGGAGACGTGAAGATGTGTCGTTAAAGATCAGTTCTCTCCGACCTAAGGAAACAAGAAAACTGAAAAACCTGAAAACAAATTGTTGAATTCATGAATTCGAGAAACGAGTTGTTTGACGAGCAGAACTTTAATTCTTCCTGAAAACTGAACAAATCAAACTCATTCATATAAAATCACTAGAAAATCTCTTCACTCTGTAAATACGATGTTTTCATCATTCACACATTAAAGCGACTTCTCAAAAATCTGTTTCTCAAAGATTCTCCTCCACAATAAGACCAAAAACCCGTCAGAGAATAAATAAAGCCGAGGATCCGGTTGTTTGAAGCTAACGCAGGTTCTCGTTGTTCACGCCAACACCAACCGGAGCTGCGGATTCATAATGACAACGTTGCCATAGCGACAGTTAAGGCAAAACGTTGCCTTAGCAACAGTAAACAGGACAGTGTAAATGAGTGTGAGACAGTCTCAGTGCATCGTGGACGTTGTGAGACGGACGTGTTCAGGGGACGGTGACGTGGAACGGGCTCCCGGGGACGTTCTCGTCCCCCCACTTGACGATGAGGATGTAGCTGCCCTGTTCTTTGACCGTGTACGTGACGTTGTACATCCGGTTGCCCATGTGTTTGACGTACACCTCCTCACACGGCGTCTTCGGCCCGTGGACGCCGACCATCAACATGTTGGTTCCTGCAGAGACAAAGACGCCAACATAGCATGAACAGTTCTGACTTGTGTTTTTGCTCCCTGTTTATTTCCGGCCCTCACCTGCTTTAGTGCAGTCGACCGTGAACGCGTTCTTCTGCCGACGAAGGCCTTCGATAGGCCGGCTCCTCTGGACACGACCTTCGTGGCGTCTGAGGAGAATTTGGGTATAGAGGCGAAGGCCCCGCCCATCATGACGACTTGGTGACGGTTTCCACGAGAACGGACGACGTCTCATGAAGACTGTGGCCGCCGGACAGACGAGGTCCTGAAGAGACATTCAAAGAAACGTGAGCAGAATTCAAATGTTTAAAAACTAACACATGACATCAGAAGAACCTGGAGGAGGTTCTGTGGTTCCTCAGGTTCTCACTGGTTGCTTTGTGTGAAAAGCGTTCTGAGGTTTCAAATGATGTAACATCTGCGTTAGGTACACGCTGTTTGTGATGCTGGTAGAATTTAGTCAGGCATTCATGTCACGTGCTTAGAAGTTGTAAACGGCTCAGGTACACGCTGCGTTCAGGTACACGCTGCGTTCAGGTACACGCTGCGTTCAGGTACACGCTGCGTTCAGGTACCCGCTGCGTTCAGGTACACGCTGCGTTCAGGTACACGCCGCGTTCAGGTACACGCCGCGTTCAGGTACACGCCGCGTTCAGGTACACGCCGCGTTCAGGTACACGCCGCGTTCAGGTACACGCCGCGTTCAGGTACACGCCGCGTTCAGGTACCCGCCGCGTTCAGGTACCCGCCGCGTTCAGGTACACGCCGCGTTCAGGTACACGCCGCGTTCAGGTACCCGCGTTCAGGTACCCGCCGCGTTCAGGTACCCGCCGCGTTCAGGTACACGCCGCGTTCAGGTACACGCCGCGTTCAGGTACCCGCCGCGTTCAGGTACACGCCGCGTTCAGGTACCCGCCGCGTTCAGGTACACGCCGCGTTCAGGTACACGCCGCGTTCAGGTACCCGCCGCGTTCAGGTACCCGCCGCGTTCAGGTACCCGCCGCGTTCAGGTACACGCCGCGTTCAGGTACACGCTGCGTTCATATGTCAGTTTCAGGCCGTCAGTGTGGTGTTGAAGGTTCATTGATCCACCTGAGACTTTGGCCTTGAAGGGACTTCCGACCACGTGACCACCTCCATACTTGATGGAGATCAGGTAGTTCCCGGGGGCCATGGGTGTGTATGAGACCTTGTAGCCCTCAGCACATTCCTGACAGTCCATCTTCACTTTGGACGGTCCGTCCACGGTCACCGACAGAGCTCCTGAGCCGGCGTTACAGGTGTTCACGATAAACTCTGATGCCACACCTGAAGGAGGAAACCAACACACGTTAAATATTCTTAACCAGTTAATCCAAGGTTTTAAAATGAAGGAGGTTAAGGATCAAGTTTACCTGTGATTCCTCCCTCCAGTCCCGGTCCGACGGCTGACACCATACCCAGGATCTCCGACCTGTCCTGGTTCTCCCACTCGGATCTTGAAAGGGCTGCCGGGGACGTGGCTGCCGCTAAAACGAACATCGATGGAGTGAACGCCGTTTTCTCTCGGGATGAACCTGATGGCGTGTTGATCTGTAGAAACAAATTTACTGTTTTAGACTGAAGACAGTTCTTCACACTAATTATTACATGTCAGAGGTTATTTTACAGCAGTAAAAAGTTTTCAGGATCAGATATAGAGTTTTGTGTCATCTGCGTAGAGATGAACATGAGTGGACTCAGACTGGAGCCTTGTGGAACTCCAGGTGTATTTAAAAGGTTTCACCACTGTCCAGCTCGGTGATGTAACACTCCTCCACGGCCCCGGACGGCGAGTGGATCTTCGCATCGATCAGACCTCGGGCGCCGTTCAGCTGCACGGAGAACGAAGCTTCCTGTCCCGTCTTCAGACCCATTTCCTGTGAGTGGGAAACAGATTTAATGAAAACACTGATTTGGTTTCTGTGTCTTCATCACTCTGAGAACATGTTTTTATAAAGTAATTGATGACGTTAACCTTTAAAGATCGGTCCTTACAGATTATATCTGCATCTATATGAATAATATCTGTACAAAGGAATCAGTGTAAATGTAACTGGAGGAAACGAAGATGGACACAACATGAATGAAAGATATATTTGACAATAAATATCCTCTATGTTAGCTTTAAATAATTCTCCTGAATTTATTTTCTACAAAAGAATAAAATGAATTTGTAGATGAAAATGTATTTTTCTATATTTTAATGAAATATAAATAGTATGAGACCTCGTGTAATAATTGTTTTGTAGTTTGGGCTTGTGTGAGTTTCCCCTTCCACCATGAATCTTTAATTCTTTGAAGCTGTTTCATAGTTGATCAGCCTTTTAATATTTAGATGAAGCACGTTAACATTTAGCTTTTAATCGTCAGAGGTTAATTAAAGTTAATAGATGAAGGTCGAGCAGATTCATTTACACACAAAATCTATTCATACAAAATCTAAAAGTGGTGATTTCAAATAGCAGCGGCCACGTCGGAGGTTTGCTCGCTGAGCGCCGTCTCACCTGCAGGCTGGTGATGTGAGGCGGCGAGCGTCGTCCGACAGCGTGGCCACGGGGACGATGAACGGAGAATCTGGGATGTGCTCGTCATTGAACTTAATAGAAACCTCATAATCACCTGGAGAAACAAGAGAAAAGTGTTGATAACTTTTATATCGTTATTTAAGATTCGACTTTTCTGTGTTAACGACATAAAACCAATGGAACCTTTGTAAACTAACACTTCCCTTCAGTCTGAATCTCTGTTAGAACTTTGACTTGATTCTCACCAGGTTCCTGAACCACGTAGGCGACGCCACAGGATCCGTCCTTCCTGTCTTCAAACGTGATCTCAGCTTTACTGGGTCCTTCAACCGCGATGGACAAACCTCCAGCTCCGGCTTCTCTGGTCCAGATACTGAACTCAGCTGAAACACATTTCACAGCCATCTTTACGTTTGTGACATTATTTGACCACAGAAACAGAAACCATTAGCACCATTAACTCATTAATAGAAGACCAGATGTTTCCAGCTCACCTGGGATCCCGGCCACTCCTCGGTCCAGTCCGGTTCCTCCTGCTCGGACCTTGTGGGCCCCTCCCTCTCCCAGGGGCCCCACAGTGAACTGGAAGGGGCTCCCGGGAACGTGTTGGCCCCGGTATTTCACACTAACGGTGTGAGGGCCCATCTCCTGAGGGATGAACCGGACGCTGTAGGTGCTGTCCTCTCCTCGAATGATCTCCGCCTCCTCCGTCTTTCCTCCGGGACTCGTCACCTGAGCCGTCATTTCCTGGTTACCTGCCTCACCTGCCGGGGGAGGAGCCAGAGAGAGCGCCATCGGTCCAGAGACGTTAAAGACGACAGCTCTCCTTCTTAATAATAATAAACTTCATAAAGCACCTTTCAGAGATAAATGCAGCTCAAAGTGTTTTACAATAAAACCAAAGACGTGTTAGCAATGAGACAAAATATCAAAAATGGTAAAAGGTATAAAAAGAATTGAAAAAACAAGGTGAGATAAAAGAAAAGTACAAAATAGAACAAAAATAGGGAATTAAATATAAAAATCACAAATGTGTACAAAAATATATCACGCGCACGCACGCACGCGCACACGCACACACACACACACACGCACGCACGCGCACACCACGCACACACACACACACACGCACACACACACACGCACACGCACGCACACACACACACACACACACACCGTCCTGCAGTGGCGGTCTGTTGCCGCTGAACCCGCTCAGACTCTCTCGTCCCAGGAAGTCTCCGAACACCTCCCTGAAGGGATCTCCGACCTGCGTGCTCTCCTCCACGCGGACCTCCCTCTTCGTCTCGCCTCCTCGGGTTTTGCTGATCTCCGTCCTCTCGGTGCGAGTGTACGTGTGACTGCTGCGGGTGAACGTCCGCGTCAGATGCTCCTGGTTCGACACCATCTGGAACCAGTTCCCTGTGACCAGCAGGAGGCAGCGGCGAGGACATGAGGGACAGACAGAAGCAGGTGAAGAGGAAGAAGAGGAGGAGCGGACAGGTGACAGACAGGAAGAGGAGGCGATGATGTCACAGCTCACCTGGTATTTTCAGGTTGAGGTCACAGGTGCTGCCGACGGTGGCGATGGAGGGCGCCTGGCGTTTCCTGGTGATGCTCTCCTTCATCCGCCCCTCGCCAAACATCTTCACTGTGAACGGACTTCCTGTCGGGACAGTTCACACTTCACCCGTCAATCAAAGTTCTCATGTCGGGAAAATAAACATTTCAAACTGAATGTGAGAGGAAATATTAAAATGAAGAAAAGTTTGAACAAATAAAAAAGATGAGTTAAAACCAAGCTTCTGACACGGGTACGTTTCCATGGAGACGTCATTGGTGCGTCGGTACCTGGAACGTGTTGATCAGCGAACTTGATGTTGATGATGTAGTTTCCAGGTTCGGTGGGACAGTAGGTGACTTTACAGGTTCCGTCCTCCACGTCCTCACAGTTAATGTCCACTTTACTGGGACCCTCGATGGACAGACCCAGACCTCCGTAACCTGAGACACAGAAGAAGACGACCAGTGAACCTTGGACCGGTGGATGTGAGCAAACATCTGGAACACGTATTAAATGGTCACCTGCGTTCCTGGTGTCCACGATGAACTCGGACACCTCGAAGGTGTGTCCCTCCAGCAGCCCCTGACCCAAGACCTTCACCTTACTGGCGTCTCCGATCTCAGACTGACCCACCATGATCTTAAAGGGACTGTTGGTCACATGTTTCCCGTTCTTCTTCACGCTGACCACATGTTCGCCCACTTCCTTTGGCGTGAACGAGATCCCTGCAGAGAAGAACTTACTTTAGGAAACAAACGCAGGATGAGTCTCCGACAGTTAGCATGTGTGTATGTTTCGTTGTTTGTGGTATTTTATGGTCACGGCTGAGTCCAGAGTTTCCGTCTTTAGATTTTCTTTCGATCGTGATTTTGTGTGTGTGCTTCAGTCTCGTGACCTTTTATTGGCATTGGCGGGCGTTTACGATGCTAATTGGGAAAAACCGACGTGGTTTCAACCTACGAACACATGGAATTCATCAATATAAGAACACAGTGCGAACAAGTGTGCAGTTTAAGAACGCCTCATGAATCTGACGTAGAATTTTCTTAGAAAATTTAAGAATAAATTTAAGGAAATTCGTAAGAAGATATTGGTGAATGAGGCCCAGCCACGTTAGCCTAACCTGAACGTTTCACGCCTGAAACAACGAAAGGAAGTTTACAACACTTTTGTGATTTCAGAGCTGAGTCCGTGTCCTGACGGGAACGGGGGATTATCTGGACACGTACATATACGTCGTAGTCTCGGTCTTTTCGTGACTACATCCTGGAGCGTGAGCAGGAGAACTGACCGATGTGTCTGTTCGGAAGCCTCTTCAGCAAACACGGCTCCTCGCTTCCAGACGGCGCTCTGATGGTCGCCGTCAGACTGGTCAGGTCCGTCTCCGTGATCTTCAAGGAAACGTCTGTTGCCGTGCCAACGTTGAGCTGAGAAGTCCTCATAGAGTCGTCGCCTGTTGATCAAATACAGTTTATACAGATGTTTCCGTTTCATCACTGATTAAATCTAATTTCTATATTAGATTTTAGTTCATCGAAGAATTTATAAAGAAAATAAACCGAACCCTGAGGAACTGAACCCAGATTCTTCAGTTTGGTTTCAGGATCCAAACTGAGCTCATTGATCCGATCGGGTATCGAACAGACGTGTTGTTGCATTGAGCGGATATAAAAGTGTTGTAATGTGATAAGAGTGAGAAGCTTTTATTTTGAAACCTTACACAAAAGAACCTCTGAAAATGCTACAAGCACAAAATAAAGTTGATTAGTGAAGTTTGTAAAAGAGAAGTGTTCTAACCGGTGATCTTGGCGGTGAAGGGACTGCCGGGGATGTGTTTGTCGTCAAACTTGACGATGATGTTGTAGTCTCCGGGCGCGGTCGGCAGGTAGGACACGGTGCACGTCCCGTCCTTGTTGTCTTTGCAGCTGATCTCAGCTTTAGACGGACCCTCCACCGCCAGAGAGAGACCCCCTGCAGAGACACACTTCGTACATTCAGTCCAACGTTTCTCCTTCAAACAGACGCAACAGACGTTAATGTGACGTCACCTTCGCCGGCGTCTTTAGTGACGATCGTGAACGTAGACGGTCGGTTCACGGTGCCGTGGCTCAGACCGGGGCCGTACGCTGTCACATGACCACTGTTGATGGCATCAACGTAGAACTGAAGAGGACTTCCTGTGAAAACACCAGAACGAACACGAATGATTTCATTCAAATGGAAACACGACAGAGCTGAAGTCTGTTTTCCTCCGGAGACAGAAGCGGACTCTTGGACCTCGGGTGTTTCTACCCGGGATGTGGTTTCCGTCGTATTTGATGTCCATCTCGTGCAGACCGCGTTCAGTGGGCGAGTATTTCACGGTGACGGTTCCGTCCTTGTTGTCGGTGATGTGAGACAGGCGGTTCGCCCAGACGGCATTCGCACCTCACCTAAATAATAACAATTTAAAAAACAACAGTTCCATCATAGTTGTTTTGTTAATAACATTCAATAAAAACTTTATTAGTTCCTGTTTTAAAAGTTTAGGGTAAAATTCTTCACTTTCTTCTCATCGTTAAATCCAACATGACGACCTGATCCAAACTGACACTTCCTGTTTCCAGGAGACAATTAACATGAACAAATAGAGAAAGTTTTATTACCCTCAAATTAATATTTTTTTTTTTCCCTTTTCGCCCTCGTAAAGAACATGCATAAACGAACGACTCTAAGTCCTGCAAAACAACGGTGCAGAAGTGATCTTTTAGCATCTGCTCATTCGGCGAGTATAAAGCGAAGCGAGCTGCAGTAAAGCGAAGCGAGCTGCAGTAAAGTGTAAAGGACGCTGAAGAGTCTCACCTGTGATTTCTCCTTTCTGCACCGTGAAGGGAATGACGAGACTGAAGGGGCGGAGCCCCGGCTCCATCCCGTCCACGGGGCTGACGGGATCATCGGTCGCCTGAAAAACCAGAAACGGAGGACGGGGGGGGGGGAGTTATTGTCACCATGCTCTTGTATACTACACAGTATAAACTGTGTAGTATACAGTTTAATATAATGTAGTAAAATATACTGTATAGAATAGTAAAGTACAGAGTAACAGTATAATATACTGTATAGAATAGTAAAGTACAGAGTACAGTATAATGTAGTATAATATACTGTATAGAATAGTAAAGTACAGAGTACAGTATAATATACTGTATAGAATAGTAAAGTACAGAGTACAGTATAATGTAGTATAATATACTGTATAGAACAGTAAAGTACAGAGTACAGTATAATGTAGTATATACTGTATAGAACAGTAAAGTACAGAGTACAGTATAATGTAGTATAATATACTGTATAGAATAGTAAAGTACAGAGTACAGTATAATATACTGTATAGAACAGTAAAGTACAGAGTACAGTATAATATACTGTATAGAATAGTAAAGTACAGAGTACAGTATAATGTAGTATAATATACTGTATAGAACAGTAAAGTACAGAGTACAGTATAATGTAATGTACCCATTGAGGGGAGAATCCCACATAGGGAAAGAACGTCTGCTGTAACTGAAGCTGGTCACATGGCTCCGCTATTAGTGGACCAGAGTCACTCGCCTGACGGAACAAGTACAAAACACACACACCACACACACACACACACACACACACACACACACACACACACACACACACACACACACGCACGCACGCACACACACACACACACACACACAGTTAACACCATAATGCACAAACACGCACGCACACACGCACACACACACACACACACACACACACACACACCACACACACACACACACACACACACACACACACACACACACACACACACACACAACATGTTGTTAGTTTTCATTTGTTTCCAGAAGAAAAAACTTGAGACATTTTTTCTCTTTAAATGTAATAAACATTTAAAAACATTAATATTTAAAGTTATAATTTTCCGCCTATCAATCGAATACACTGATGAAGAGTTTGAGGTTTGATTCAGATTATGTTTGATGCTAAGCTAATGTTCAGGGTTAGCATAACAACCACTGTCAACACATTAATTCTTAATTAGAATAATAATAATTCATTGATGAGGTGATTAATGAGCTGGTTGAGATAAGTGGACTTTCTTAGGTTTCTTAGGTCCCTGTGGCCCCTGAGGCCATTTAGGCCCCTGAGGCTCTAGGTCCCTGTGGCCCCTCAGGCCCTTTAGGCCCCTCAGGCCCTTTAGGCCCCTGAGGCCCTTTATGTCCCTGTGGCCCCTGAGGCTCTAGGTCCCTGTGGCCCTAGGTCCGTTTAGGCCCCTGAGCCCTGAGGCCATTGATTCCTGTGGTCCTGAGGCCTGAGGACCCTTAGTATGGTCCCTGTGGCCCCTGAGGCCCCTGAGGCTCTAGGTCCCTGTGGCCCCTGAGGTCCCTGTGGCCCCTGAGGCCCTTTAGGCCCCTGTGGCCCCTGAGGCCCTTGATGTCCCTGTGGCCCCTGAGGCCCCTGAGGCTCTAGGTCCCTGTGGCCCCTGAGGCCCTTGAGGTCCCTGAGGTCCCTGAGGCTCTAGGTCCCTGTGGCCCCTGAGGCCCTTTAGGTCCCTGAGGCCCTTTATGTCCCTGTGGCCCCTCAGGCCCTTGAGGTCCCTGAGGCCCTTTATGTCCCTGTGGCCCCTGAGGCCCTTTAGGCCCTGTGGCCCCTGAGGCCCTTTAGGCCCCTGTGGCCCCTGGGCCCTTTAGGCCCCTGCAGCTTGGCGACTCACCACCACGTGGAAGGGGCTGTTGGGAATGTGTTCCCCTCCGAACCGGATGGTGATGACGTACTTCCCGGGCTCCGGGGCCGTGTAGTAGATATCAAACGTCCCGTCTGCGTTCTCCACCACGTCCACGTCCAGCTCCGCTCCGTCAGGAGTCGACACCTTACAGGTGACTTTACCTTTCCCAGCAGCCTTTGCGTCCACGGTGATGACGGTCTCCTCGCCAATCTGGATGGTCGGGCCGATCCCTGATCCTGACGAGACCAAGACGACGCATCAGGACACGAGTCATGAACATGGTCCTGAATCGTCCATGTAACTGAACAAAGTTTAATCCCAACTCACCCAGACCGTGTCCTCCAATCGACACTGTGGGAAAACAACAGTTTCAGGACAAGAAATCCAATTGGTTGATAGAGCAGTGATGGGCGGAGCCTGACCTGTGACCAGACACTTGCTAGCGTCCCCGGTGGGCAAGGCGTGGATTCTGTACGGCGAGTACGGTATCTCGTCTCCTCCGTATTTGATGGTGATGGTGTAGCGTCCCGCCATGTCGGGGACGTACGACACCATGTACGTCCCGTCCCGGTTGTCTCGGATGTTTGCCTTCTTGGGTTTTCCCTCCGGATCCTGGACATGTGCGGTTTGTGAACACGTATGACAAACAGTAACGTTAAAACACGGAAGTGACGCGCTGCACATCAATGGTCTCGCACCATGAGCCACATGACCGCGGTTTCTCCTGCAAACAGAAACGGGAGCAGCCTCAGAACTGATTCTGTAAGCGTTCGATTCCGTGTCCGTGTCTTCTTCGTGTGTCAGCTCTTCTTCACCAGAGAGGTTTGTTTTAGTTTCTTCATGTTTGTGTCCCGTGTTAGAAGCTCCCCCCCCCCCCCTCAGTGAATCAGTGGAGGATCCTCTGCTGTGTAGAGGAGAAATGCGTCTACACTACTGAGTTCACAGGTGAACATTCCCTGGTGATCTGAAGATAAGTGGTGCAGCGTGAGGCTGCCTGACGCTGACACATCCTCCACCGGTCGAGGCGTTCTTTTCATAGCATCGCAGTTTCAAATTTTATAGAAAATAAGGACAAAAACTCATCTACGGACAAGTTTTCTTGTCTGAGACGAGGGGTGAGGGAGGGTGAGGTGATGCCTTACACAGCCTCTCCTCAGAATACTGAAGGGGATGGTTTTCTTTACTATATGAGTCTCCCACACCCTCCGGGCCCAGTCCTCCACAAACACAGAGGCCTCTCGCCTGCTTCCATCCGGACCGTGCAGCACGCAGCGCCACCCGGAGGCCGCCAGAGGCCCGACGGGCCCCGGCAGCACGCAGCGCCACCCGGAGGCCGCCAGAGGCCCGACGGGCCCCGGCAGCACGCAGCGCCACCCGGAGGCCGCCAGAGGCCCGACGGGCCCCGGCAGCACGCAGCGCCACCCGGAGGCCGCCAGAGGCCCGACGGGCCCCGGCAGCACGCAGCGCCACCCGGAGGCCGCCAGAGGCCCGACGGGCCCCGGCAGCACGCAGCGCCACCCGGAGGCCGCCAGAGGCCCGACGGGCCCCGGCAGCACGCAGCGCCACCCGGAGGCCGCCAGAGGCCCGACGGGCCCCGGCAGCACGCAGCGCCACCCGGAGGCCGCCAGAGGCCCGACGGGCCCCGGCAGCACGGCAGGACGTCACATGGAGAGTTTGAATCAGGGTTAAAGAGTCAGTGACACAGAAACTGTTCTGATTATTGACGACTTATAAAGAATATAAATCCTCGTTTCAGGCCACGCCCACCCCACCCAATCTTCGATGCAGCTCAAAGTCAAAAAGAATCAACATGAAGATCTGTTTCTCAAACGTTCTTCACTTCACCAGGTTTTACTTCCTGGTTTGAAGAACCATGTTAGTTGGAACCTTTCATTCTGAGCTGGTGTCCGTCAGGACGCGGAGACTCACCAGGATCTGGACGGTGAGCAGTCCCTCTCCAGCGTCCCGGGCATCGATGGTGAACTCCACCGGCAGACTGGCCGGGACCCCTGATGCGTTCAGACCGGGACCACTGGCTCGAACTTTACTGGCATCGTGAGCCGGTAACGTCTTGATCTTGAACGGACTGAGAAGAGACGTTTGAGACGTTAGACCTCGACCATGAAGACAAAGAGGACGGAATCACGAACTGATCTGTGCAGTACTGACCTGCGTGGAACCTCCTGGTCGGCGTACTTCACACACACCGTGTACGGGCCATCGTTGGCAGGAGTGTAGTTCACCGTGTGAGTCCCGTCACCGCTGTCGCTGATGCTGATGGGTTCGGTCACACCTGAGGAGAAACGTTTCATTGTGTGATCAATCATTGAGGCTGAGGTCTGAGTCCATGGACGTGTCTCTCAGGAATCAGAAGAAGAAGAACCAGTGTGGCTTTCGTGGTCTCACCTGTCGGACCGTAGAGCTGAACCTCCAGCAGAGCGACGCCGGCCTTGCTGCAGTCGACAGTGAAGGTCTGGGAGACGTGAGCTCTGACTCCACTTCCCAGTCCAGGACCTGAACATCTCACCTTACTGGGATCCACCAGCTCTCGCACCGGGACCCTGAAAGGACTTCCTGTGACACCAACACTCAGGTGAGTTTCACCCCAGCTGAACTTTTGAAGATCTAAACTCAGGATTTAATAAAGTGGATCCGTCACCTTGGATAGGGAGACCTCCAAACGTGATGTTGACGTCGTACTCTCCAGGAGTGAAGGGGATGTACTCCACGCTGCAGCTGCCATCTTTGTTGTCTTTACACGACATCTTCGCCTCAGACGGACCCTCAATGGCCAAACCCAGACCCCCGGTGCCTGCTCCCCTGAGGAACAACCAGACGATGAGAAACCAGACAGTGGCTGTCGGACATCTTCAGATGTGTGTCATGTTGGACATAGTTAAAAGGTGAACTGACCTGGTCTCGACGGTGAAGCGGTTCGGTTTGTTGACCAGTCCTTCCTCCAGACCTGGACCGTACGCTCGCACTCGACTGGGATCGCAACCCTCCGTCACCGTCACTCTGAACGGACTCTTCGGCAGAGAGACGTCGTCGAACAGGACGTCAATCAGATGTAAACCTGACGACAGGAAGAGACGAGAGAAGAATCACAGAATTGTCCCGACACCTGGACGCCACACAGACGGGAGGAGGCGTCATGATGTTATCACTGCAGACGGCCATAAGAATGATGCTCTGCTATCGAGTTCATGTGAATCAGGGAGATATGACCGGAGGGACCACCCGTCAGGAGGAACGTCTGAGATACCTCCGCCTGGTTGTGTCCAACTCTAAGTTCAAGTTCAAGTCACGAGTCGTAAAAATAAGAACCTGGGCTTAGATGTAAAAAACACTGACAGCGCCACCTATTGTCCAAATAGACAATCATTTTGTTTGGCAACTTATGGCTGAGCTCAGCGGTTTGTACGTTAATCACACAGGAAAAAAGTTTTATGTTCAAATGAACGTGATGTCACAGGTGGCGCTGTTGTAACTGGTGGTTACTAATAGTAACCTCAGTTCTCAGCTGACGTCAGTGAGAAGCTGTTGCTCAAAGGTTCCTGAGAATCATTCAGATTTAGAACCAACAACCTTTCGCACACACACACACAGAAAACAGACATCACACATTGTGTGTGTGTGTGTGTGTGTGTGTGTGAGCAGAGTATTCCTGTCCCACAATGCACTGGGCTCCAACATGTCACAGGTTACTATCAATGGAAAACCATCTGCAGCTATTTATACCCAGAGTGCATCACTCGCTCGTTAGAGACTCGACTCACTTCACTGAAACACTTTCATATAATAATCATAATATTCACATTATAAAATAATAAAGTTAACTTCTGGTGTCAGTTTGATCATCAGTTTTTAACATGAGGAATTTTTTAAAACCACAAACACATCTCTTTACTGCGACTTTTTAAAACCCAGCAGGGATTTTACTTTTGGGGATTTTAGTTTCACGACGTGTTGCTTTGGAAGAAAAACATCTATAAACCAGCAGCAGCTCTGCAGCCTCCTGCAAACAGACGTGTGTGACTCCTCACCGTCCTCGTACGCCGTGTACTCCACCCTGTACGTCCCGTCGCCCTTGTCGGTTATGTAGGCGTCTGTGTTGGCGCCTAACGGGTTGGAGATGCAGGTTTTGATTTGACTGCCACTTTTGTAGAGCGACCGAGCATCGACGATGAAATGTGTGGTCACTTCCCTCAGGACGCCTGCGGACCAGAAACAAATCCAACATTCATTAGTGAGGACGCAGCAGATGTTGATCAGGAAACACAGGAAGCAGTCGTCATGTTGTTCAGCCTCTGTGCAACATTCACACTTTCATCAATTAGTTTTAAAGAGAAGGAAACATAACGAGGAAAGTTCAAGTTTAAATGAGCTGCAGACTTTATTACGTGTCAGTAAATAAACCAATGAGAGCTGACGTCAAGAAACAGACCAGAGACTAAAAACATGAACCTCGACCTACTGACTTTAATCATTCTCTGACCACGACATCAAAATACTGGATTTACATGTATAAATAATAATAAAATAAAACAGATACACAACAAACAGTCGTGATGTTGTTGAGTGACAGCTGTCCCTCGCAGTGAGGGAGCAGCTGATTGGCAGATGCAGAGCGGAGTGGACGGGCTGTAAGGTTTGACCATGTCCTGGATGTAGACTGGACCCGATCCGGTCACAGCACGGTACCAAGTACTAGAGTTTTGAAACGGATGCAGCTACTGGTAACCAGTGAAGGGAGCGGAGGAGCGTGAGTGACTTCAGGTTAAAGACCAGTGGAGCTGCTGGTTCCTGGATGAGCTGCAGCAGGTAGACCTGCCAGGAGGGAGGGGCAGTAGTCTATAGGCCTGAGATGACCGGAGTCTGGAACAGAACCTGCACCAGAACCTGCACCAGAGCCTGCGCCGCCTTCTGAGTGAGAAGGCGGCCTATTCGCCTGATTTTGTGCAGCATGAAGCTCCAGGAACGTGTTGATGTTGTTGATGTGACATTCGAAAGATAGAGTGTTGTCCAGGAGGGTTCGGGTTGTCTTGACTTGGGGAGATGGAGAAACTGTGGCGTTGTCAAGTGTAAGTGTTACATTGGACCAGAGTGGACTCGGTGCCGACAGGAGAAGTTCAGTTTTATTGCAGTTAAGTTTGTGGAAATCTTGAGTGAACCAGGATTTGATTTCCAAGAGGCAATCAGAGCCGGGTGTCGTCCGCATAGCAGCGGAAATAATGACCAAAATTATGATCATTTAGAGTCAAATAGACCATAAAGCACCGTATGTATTGGGGGGGGGGGGGATACACAGTGTGATTGACAGCTAGTACCGTCCAATGGGTGCAGGTGGCAGTGGTATGTGGGCGTGTCCTTGAGTGTTTGGTCAGGCTCCACCCCCTGTTCCTCCAAATATGTCCAACTGAGGCTTCAGAACAGAAACTCTCAAACCAGCAGGCGACGTCGTGGTGGGTCGATGGTTTCATTCATTTAGTTTCTAATGAGCAGCTTGAATTTCCTGAAAAGTTAAACTGAACAGATCTGATGACGTTTGAATGATTCAGATTTGATAGAGATTTATTTCTTGATTTAATAAAATCAAAAAGTTAACTCTGTAGAAAAGTTTCTTCTCACCTCTGGGTTCGACTCCAGGTCCGTGGACCTTGACTCCGCTGGTGTCGACAGCCGGCTCCACCTGCAGGCGGACGGGGAACTTGGGCACGGCGTGTCCTCCATATTTGATGGTGATGGCGTACGTGCCCTGGAACTGAGGGATGTAGGTGATGGAGTACGTCCCGTCGCTGTTGTTCTGGACGTGAACTTCAGCTTTGGCTCCAGAGTCTGAGATAATCTCAATGGTGAGCTCCGCCTCTCCGGCTTTGGAGCAGTCCACCGTGAACGATCCGTCCTCGTTGACTTTGCCTCGCTCTAGGCCGGGGCCGCTGGCCGTCACCTTGGTGGGATCGAAGGCGGTGTGCACCACGGCCTTGAAGGGGGAGCCGGGGATGTGCTGGTCAGCGAACAGGATATTGATGGCGTACTCACCGGGCTCAGTGGGCAGGTAGGAGACCGAACAGGAGCCGTCACCGTTGTCCTGACACTCGATCTTGGCTTCGCACGGCCCCTCCACCGTCAGGCCCAAACCGCCGGTGCCCGCTCCCTTTGTGTCGATGGCAAAGGGGGCGGGTTTACCCACAATGCCTCCCTGAAGACCTAGACCATAGGCACGCACCTGGAGGGTTCAGATGAAACAGACGACAGGCTCAGTCTGAGGTTTGAAACGGAGCATTTAACTGAAGGGGGCGTTTAACTGGATAAAAGAAAGATTAAAATGAATTTGATAAATTTATTTTATGGAGACTTTAAATGCGACTCACCTTGGTCGGGTCAGGCGGCATCACGCTCTCCACAGTGAACGGACTTCCTGGGACGGGGTGTCCGTCATAGCAGATATCCAGTCTGAACGGCCCCTCCTCGGGGGGGATGTATTTCACTGTGTGAAGCTCATTGGCTGTGCCCGACTCGAGCTTGCAGGGGATTGGACGCCGTGACGGGGAGGTGATCTTGACCTCCAGTCTGCCCTGACCTCCGGCTCCTCGTGTACTGATGGTGAACTCCTGATCTTTCCCAACATCCACCTCTTCGTTTAAAAAAACAAACAACAGACATGATGTTCGCTCAGAGAAACTTATTTTAGACTTGAATAATATATTATTAATAATACTTTTATGTCTGATGTTTGACTTACTGTTGTTCAGCCCTTGAACTTTGACCTTGTTCAGGTCCATAGGGGGCGCCACACTGATGTTAAAGGGACTTTTAGGGATGGGGTCTCCTCCGTGACAAACTGTGACGGACACGTTGCCCTGAGACAAACAGTGAACATGGTTTACTGAGCTTCATCGCTCGTCTTCATGTGTTAACGCGGATGGCGGAGGAGGCGTGGTCTCACCTGCTGGACGGCCGTGTAGCGGACGGTGTGGGAGTAGTCGTGGTTGTCGATGATCTCGAAGTCTCTGACGGCTTCAGCTTTAGTGGCCGCAGTGAAATGAACCTCAGGTTTGGCTTTTCCTGCTCCTTTGGTGTAGATGGTGAAGTGAGTTGGTTTCCCCACCTCCACACCTGAAGGAAAAGACATTACATCATGAGGCTCAGGATCTACTGCTCAGGTTCTTTCTTTAAAGTTTCTCTCTCACCTGTTTTATTCAGTCCAGGTCCTTCTGCTCGGACTTTAGCTGCATCATGGGAGGGATCCACCTTTATTCTGAAGGGGCTGATGGGTATTTCCTGTTGTAAGGTAAAAGGTGAGGGTGCGTTCAGGTGAGCTCAGTGTTTTGTTTCAGAGGTCGTGAAGCTGCGTCTCACCTGATCAGCGAACAGGACCATGATGGTGTACTGCCCGGGACCCGGGGGCATGTACTTCACCGTGAACGTGTCGTTGTCGTTCTTGATGATGTCGAAGTCGATGTCGGCCTCGGCAGGTCCGACCACACCTGGAGCACATTTGATCCCGATGCTGACGTCCCCTGCAGGAAAAGAAGAACTTTATCAGGAATGATGTGAAAAAAAACGTAATTATTAAAACATTATGAAGAAGTAAAAGAGGACGTAAGACGTCAGAGATATCCGACCCTGGCCGGCCTCGCTGCAGTCCACGGTGAAGTACGTGGGCTCGTTGGCCTTCAGTCCCGTGTTCTCCACGCCGGGACCGTAAACCTTCACGTTCTCCGGATGGCTGCCTTCGCCGATCGTCACCTGGTCCGCAACACAACATTTTATATGTATAGATATTTCTTATGCCTTTGTATTTGCTATTTGACACATTTTATTATTATTGTTTCTATGATGTTAATTCAAAGCATCAACTCATCAACAACAACAGATAAGTGAATAACCTTTAATAATTTCACATTGTTTCATATAAATCGGAGCCTGCGGAGAACCTCAGGGTTCTAACCTGGGTCCTCTTTGGTTCTGTCACTAAGTGTCAAAATAAACATCAATAATTTTCATTTATATTAATATGTGGATGATGTACAAATGATTGTATCTGTGAAATGATCCTTTAAATATTAAATATAATAGATATCAGTTATTATAAATCTCCGTACCCTGAACGGGCTGCTGGGGACGTTGGCTTCGCCCCAGGTCACGATGATGGTGTGTTTGATGGGTTTAGTGGGAATATAAACGCAGAGGAAGGTGCTGTCCTCGTTTTCTGTGATCTGTATGTCGATGGGGAAACCCTCGGCGTCCTGGAAACACAAACACGTCACGTAGCTGCATCACGACAGAAGAACGACGTTTGATTCAAACCAGCTGAAGGTCACCTGAGCGTAGAGCTTCAGTTCTCCCCGTCCGGCTCCGTGAGCATCGATGGTGAAGTCCGCAGGTTTGTTGACGATGCAGCCGAGAGGCTCCAGACCAGGACCGTAACATTTCACCTGAGGACGTCCAACACGTTATTAACAGTAAACAGTTCACGTGTTAAATCATTTGCAGGTTTGTGGTCAAACCTTCTCTGGGAAGATGTCGTTGGCAGCAGAGAGGATGTGAGCCATGAACGGACTGTCCCTGATGTCCTCGTCGTCACAAATGACGTGGACGGCGAAGTCGCCGGGTTCGGTCGGCCAGTAACGAACGTCACATGATCCGTCACCTTTATCGTCACACTCGATCTTGGCCTGCGAGGGGCCCTCGATGGAGAAACCTGCTCAAAACCCCCGGGTCAAACCTTTTACTTCAAACCTCAGTCTCTAGTGTTCATCCTCTGGGAGCAGGAGTGTGATGGGTTCATGTTCAATCTGTCAGTTTAATATTTACATTTCATGTAAAGTTTTATTGATTAATTTCTCTGAGACGATGAATAAACACAAAATATAAAACAATATAATTTTTAACAGCTCAAAATCTTATTTCATGTTAAAAACCTTACGTACTATAGCGTCAGCTCGGTTTGCTGATGACACTGCTGTTTATCTGTTTCCCTGGAATAGTATGAAACTAGAACCAACTTCCTACTGTCTCAGTTTTCTGTGACAAAACAGAAAGAATCTTTACTTTCATTCCAAATTAACTTTGAGTTTCATGAACTCTGCAGTGACGCTTTAAAATCAAATATTGCCGTCAAAAGTTCCCCGTGGTAATTTGTGTGGTGATGTTTCGTGAACACGTACCGAGCGTTCCCACCTCCGTCCCGATGGCCTCCACCACGAAGTCCGCACTCTTCCCGACCAACCCGGTCTCCAGACCCGGGCCCCAGGCCCTCACCTTCTGAGGCCCCGCCTCCTCGCCGACCTGCACTTCAAACGGACTGAAAACATAATGTTACACATTATCACATTCAACATTAAAGATTTAACTGATATTAATCTGCCACTAGACAAAAGATATGAAATATACTTTAATACCAAAAACTATAACGAGAATATAAGTAACAACATAATATAAACAAATCATTTAAATTTATTAATTCAGTCATTTTACAAAGAAAATAAATACAAACAAAAACCTGAATGTTTTAATTTGTTCTGTTGGTCAGAAAAGAAAATGGAATCAATGAAACATGAGGACATGTTTGATGTGAGGCCAAATTAATCAAGTCTTTAACATGTTTCATGAAAGCTGCAGAATATTGTTCTTCACAATCTGAACCTGTGGAATTCCTCAAGGCTCGATGCTCGATCCCTTATAATTCTGTGTTTACATGGAAACGATAAATATAATAACTGGAACATTTGAAACCGGATGTGCTGATGTGCCGATGTGCTGCTGTGCTTGTGGCGCAGGGGATCGGGTCTCACCTGCGGGCGATGCCGTGTCCTCCCCAGGTGACGGTGACGATGTACTTTCCCGTCACGATGGGATAATAATTACACTCAACACGCAGTGTTCCTCCTCCAGGACCTTCACCGGCTCCTCGAGCCCGTCTGAGGTCAAGATACAAATATCACTTGGACTGAAAATGGCCAACAAATCAAAGTGATCAATGAGTGGTGGCGTCTTACTTGGTCCCTTCACGGTGACTTCGAGTTCACCGCTGCCGCCTCCTTTCGTGTAAACCTTAAAATCTGCCACTTCCTTCACCCTCAGACCTTTTGGCTGCAGGCCGCGGCCGGAGGCTCGGCAGGCGTGCGGGTTGCAGGCTGTCGGACCAATCAGGAGGCAGGACACGGATTAGACTGGAGGTGACAGGAAACTAACAAACACACTAAATCTAAAACTGAATCTAACTTCACGAGCTGACGTTAAGAGGTGAAACCAAAAAACTGGTTTCACAATAAGATCAGATTTTTATTTCAACCGTTTTTAACTAACTTTCATGTTTAGCTTTTCAGGAAACTACCTGAGGGAGATGAAAGATTTTCTTATGGTTAATTAATTATTACATATTTAGAGATTTCGTATCTTTTACTTTAAAACACCAAAAAAGTTGGAATAATTCTATTTCCCAGGACATTATATTTTTATCAGTGTTTACAAAAGACAAAATATAACAATTCCAAAATCTTTTTTTTAGAATTTACTGACTCTAGATCACCTTAATTTGAAATGGGATTTTATATAATAATTTCATAATTTAATTTTCAATCTGAATGTTTCTATAAAGTAAAAAACACATACGACTGTTTTTAAATGCAAAATATCTTAACTGAATTATTTGAACAATAAACTGACAATAGACAATAAATTACATTTTTCATTATTACTATCAAACCTGAATCCAAAATTTAAACCTGAACTCAGTGTTAAAGTCTGGATTCAGATCAACATCAATAAAACTGAGATAAACAGACTTTGTGTTAGTGAAGAAACAAGCAGCAAAGATGAAGTAAGGAGGAGGAGGAGGAGGAGGAAGAGGAGGAGGAGGAGGAGGAGGAGGAGGAGGAGGAGGAGGAGGAGGAGGAGGAGGAGGAGGAGGGAGGAGGAGGAGAGGAGGAGGAGGAGGAGGAGGAGGAGGAGGAGGAGGAGAGGAGGAGAGGAGGGAGGAGGAGGAGGAGGAGGAGGAGAGGAGGGAGGAGGAGGAGGAGGAGGAAGAGGAGGAGGAGAGAAGGAGGAGAGGAGGAGGAGGAGGAGGAGGGAAGAGGAGAGGAGGAAGAAGAGGAGGAGGAGGAGAGAGGAGGAGGAGGAGGAGGAGGAGGGGGAGGAGGAGGAGGAAGAGGAGGAGGAGGAGGAGAGGAAGAGGAGGAGAGGAGGAGGAGGAGGAGGAGGAGGAGGAGGAGAGAGAGGAGGAGAGGAGAGAGGAGGAGAGAGGAGGAGGAGGAGGAGAGGAAGGAGGAGGAAGAGGAGGAGGAGGAGGAGGAGGAGGAGGAGGAGGAAGAGGAAGAGGAGGAGGAGGAGGAGGAGGAAGAGGAGGAGGAGGAGGAGGGAGGAGGAGGAGGAGGAGAGGAGGGAGGAGGAGGAGGAGGAGGAGGAGGAGGAGAGAGGAGGAGGAGGAGGAAGAGGAGGAAGAGGAAGAGGAGGAGGAGAGAGGAGAGTTGCAGGTTCAGAACTGAATCAAACCATCTTAAATAAATAAATATATAATAACAGAGGCTGGTGTTAGATGGAGGAAGAAGAGTCACTGAAGCTGAAGCAGGTGATGAAGATCATTTAAATATGTAAAGGTCACATACTGTTTAATAAGAGGCTACATGTTAAGTTAATTCAAAATAAAATAAGAGGTTTATAAAGGGGCGGGGCCTTAAAACTAAAACTGACAATTTAATTATATTAAAAATAAATGTAAGAATTTTAATTTCTTTATGTAAAAAGAAAGATTTTCTGAATCTATTCCGTGACGTCTTTGTTTAAATCTACAGCGCGTGCATGTGAGTAATTATAGATTAGATCAAAGATTTCTTCAGAGTTTCACGTTACAGGAATTATTTAATTATTTAATTGTGAATGAAAACACTGAATGTGAATCTGAACATTATAAACTTTAACGTCTAATAAAATCGAATTAAAGATTCACTTTGATAAAAGCATCTAAAAGTCACCGTACGTGGCTGTAATGTAATAATGAGTCTCGTGAGTTTCTCTGTATCTTAGCAACCAATAAAAAGCTTGAACAACAATGTTGATGAAGAAGTAGAATTAGGTAGAACTTGTAAAATACATATTTTTGCACAAAATTGGCTCTAATCAGAATATCTGCCAGTAAATTTGTTTCTCAACAGATGAAACATGTTTTAAAAATGTTTAAATGTTTCTGAGCTGTAGATATAAAACTCTGTTGATCAGCGTCTTTAGTTAAAGTGGCGTTAATCCCTGAGAGAGGCTCCGCCCCCCCACAGCCGCTGCACATGCTACAAACAGGAAACGCAGAGAGGTGGAGCAGGATGTTTGAGTTCAGGTGGAAGGAAACCAGGTGAGCCTCCAGCCCCAGCCCTGCCCTCAACCCCGCCCCCCAGCCTCTACTAACTTGGTCGCCTGGGTTTGGGCGGCGTTGGAGGGGGGGCTCTCCGTGTCTTGTCTGAGGGAGGGGTGCGAGTGGACTGAGGTACCATCTGCACCGGAGAGCCGGGAGGTTGGGCGCTCTGTGGAACTGCAGGAGGGAACAACAGTGATGACAGATGTAGATATAAGAGGAAAGACACCTCCGCACCAGCAGGTGGTGCTGCCGCAAGACCAGAACCAGGAAGACAAGAGTTCTTTGTTCAAATCCCAAACAAATTCCAATCCAAGATTTTAAAATCACAAATCAAGACTCAACTCCAGAGTCAAATTCACACAAACAAGTAAATCAAATCTTCGGATCAAGTTTTAAACAGTCGAGAAACAAGAAAACAAGCAAAGCAGCATCAGCACCTTAGGGCGCAGTACTCCACAGTACTACAGTACTCCACAGTACTACAGTACTCCACAGTACTCCACAGTACTCTGCAGTACTCCACAGTACTACAGTACTCCACAGTACTACACAGTACTCCACAGTACTACAGTACTCCACAGTACTCTACGGTACTCCACAGTACTCCACAGTACTCTACAGCACTCCACAGTACTCCACAGTACTACAGTACTCCGCAGTACTCTACAGTACTCCACAGTACTCTACGGTACTACAGTACTCTACAGTACTCTACAGTACTCCACAGTACTCCGCAGTACTCTGCAGTACTCCACAGTACGCCGCAGTACTCTACAGTACTCCACAGTACTCCACAGTACTCCACACTAGTTCAAATGCACCAAATGAACAGACTCGTGGTTCAAACATTATATCGTCGGGGTGAAGACTGCAGAAATCGAAACAAGCTTCTGTCTCGAGTCAGGATTCGATGATCCCGACTCTAAACCTGAATCCTGACTGAGAACAGAGCCAAGCCAAAACAAACGAGTACGGAATCAAAGAGAACCAGGTTCAAAGTTCAAGATCCTTTATCAAAACTTGATTTAAAACTAAAGTCAAGTCCGTCCACACCTCTGCCGACAGACCAATGAGGGAGGAGACTATGGATACGATGAACAGGTTCAACCTATCAAACAGAAGAACTGAGGTGCGACTGTCCAATCAGATCCAGACTGAGCTTCATGTTTCATACGATCATTCTAAACCTTCGTCTGGTTAGAAACAGGATGTTAACGGAGGGTAACTTCATTCTTCTGATTATCAGATGATGAAAAGAACAAACATTACATTTCAGACATAAAATAAAAACAGTTTTTTAATGTGACCTGTTAAAATCCTCCTGGTTTCAGTTTAAACATCAGAACTTAGAAGAACCTTCAGACTCCAGCAGAACTGAACCAGTGCTGTGTGACACCTACCCTCACAGATGTGGACAGTGAAAGGGCTTGTGGGAATCTGCTGCCCGGCAAAGGTCACGCAGACGGTGTGCGCCCCCTCCAGGACGGGGACATAGGTGCAGCGGAAAATACTGTCCCCTTTGTTTTCCAGGACAATCTCCACTGTGTCCCTGCGACCGTTAGAGTCCACGATGATGACGCCCACGTCTCCGGCTCCCGCCCCTGGAGGACGGACAAAGAGACGTTTCCACACTTTGTCTTTGTTTGTTTCTCAGATGAATTGAAGTCGTTTAAAGCAACAGTTCAGTTTTTACCTGCTGTGTAAATATCAAAGTACGTCGGCTTGTTGGCCACGTTCCCCATCGTCTGCAGCCCCGGCCCGCGGGCCTGGACTCTGCTCGGGTCGCCCATCGCCTTGGAAACGTTCACGATGAAGGGACTTCTGTCAATGTCCTGCCCAGCGAACAGCACCTTCACCTGGTCAGAGAGGGAATCACAGGCCTGTCAGGTTTATTTCTTACAGACTTAAAACCAGTTTGATCGTGAATCTAAATGACGTTTTATCAGATGATGTTAAATCTTCTCCACTGAATCTGAAGATGTTCACATTCAGTTGTGTTCACTGAAGACGACCATGAGAGGAAAGCTGAGGAGTAAGTGAACCTTTAAATAGTGTTTGTCTCACCTTATGAAGCCCCTCCACTTTGGGCAGGTAGACCACAGAGTAGGTTCTGTTCTTGTCGTTGTTGGGGATGACTCGAGCCTGATGGACACACACAGACCGGAGACTGACTTAACTTATTCTGATTGAACCATTTCATTTATTTAGGAGTGATGAGAGTTCCCACCTCCTCCGTGTGTCCCTCTGGATCCTCCACGTAAACCAGAACCTCACCCAGTCCGGCCTTCACCGTCTCCACCAGGAACTCCGCTGGTTTCAGAACCATGTTCCCTCGAGGTTCGATACCTGAGACACGATGAAGGGTTAGCAATAGCATTGCCTAGCGTTAGCACCACCGTGAGGCGATTATTTCGGATGCAAACTGATAAACGCAGACAAAAATGTATTCATGAATAAGTCACACCGAGCGAATTACTTGTAAAATCCACCATTTCTGATTTAAATGAACTTAAACAAATGAACTCAAATTCTTCGTAAAATGGAGCCGACAAAGTTCTGATGAATTTATCAACAAATATCAGTTCATCATCAGCGCAAAAGGAGAGAGAAATGTTTTCATTATGAATAACTCAGTTATAGCGGAGAGCCGAGAACAGAACCCAGAGGAACCTCACAGGTAACAGTTTCAGTGTCAGGGGATCATCACACCTGAGGTTGATCTGTACAACGTTTTAAAACATCAGGAAACACGTAACGAAGAAAAGTGACGAGTTGGTTTCCTCACCAGGTCCGAAAGCTTTGGCTCTTTTCGGGTGCAGAGTCTTTGCCCTCAAGGGGGCGCCGGGCTTTAGTTTGGCTTTAGGGAACTGAGACAGGTAGGTCATCACAGAGTGCTCGTCCACGTTTGGGTCGACAATCTCCTCTGGAGCGATCACCTGAAGAAGAACCACAACATGACCACAACATGACCACAACATGACCACAATGTTTAATCCTGAGGAAGCAGACACACACATAAATCCCGAGTGTGTGTTTTTGTGCGTTAATTTGTTTGTGTGTTACCTGTGGAACTCCGAGCCAGTCGTCCGCCTGCTGCATGGCCTCTCTGGCGTTCTCCACCGGCTGACTGGGATCCCATGTTTCCCAGTCCGGACACAAACCTGAACGCATCACAGACATTAGTTTCTCCTGAAGCTGATTATTGATTGATTATTGATTAGCGATTAGCGTGTCATGTGTGTCAGAGCTCTGGTGCTCACCGGGGGCACAGTTGTCCACCAGTGCCCCGAGCGCCTTCCCGTCCCTCCAGTCTCGGTGGAAGTTGGTGATGGGGAGCTGAGGCACCTTGTTCTGGATCCAGCCCAGCAGACGCTGCTTTGGCGTCAGTTTCTTCGCGTCCTCGTCGTCCTCGTCCTCCCACATGGGCATGGAGATGGAGTAGTGGAGGATCAGGGTCCAGATCAGACCCAGGATCAACTTCAGGTTCCCGTCCACGATTGCTTTAGAGTCTGAGGGACAGAGGACGGGTGGAGACGTTACAACAGCTGACTCCAACTCCCATCAGCCCTTTCACCTCAACTGACGACTAAGCTTCTGCTGAGCTTTATTCCTCTGAGTGTGTGTGTGGACCTGACTTTGTGAGTCTCTGTGGAAAAAACCTGTTCACAATCATGAAATCATATTTTCCCTCTGAGCTCAGATGTTCAACACACACACAGGAAGCTGGAGTCCAGAGATTAGTCAGGTCCAGTGTTCACAGAGGAAATGTTGTGATGGAGTGTCACTGTAATCTTTCCCCAGGAAACAGGAGATGTTAGTTTGTTCTCACACACACGCACACGCACACGTACACGCACACGCACACACACACGCACACGTACACGCACACGCACACGCACGCACGTATATATATATACATATATACTGTATCTCTGAACACAATCTCTCTCTCTCTCTCTCTCTCATTAACATTGGTTGCCATGGGTTACAAACAAACAGCTGTAGCTCGCCCTGCACAGAAACAAAAAGAGTCCTGATAGAAGTTGGATGAAAACAACAACATGTGACAAGGAGCGAGGATCTGTGTCATGTGACTTTTAAACTGAACGAGGAGACAAACTTCTTCAGTAACACAGTAATAATATGTCATTTCAATAAAGTCATCTATGTGTATAACAATAAAAACTCTAATATGAATTCTCAGCTGATCATCAGTGTGTGAGGTTCGCTCTCTACTGAACGTCCAGAGGTCAGAGGTCAGAGTCTAACGACGACACGTCCTCGCAGTGAGGGAGCAGCCGATTGGCCGAAGCAGAGCGGAGTGGACGGGCTGTGAGGTTGGACCATGTCCTGGATGTAGACTGGACCCGGTCACAGCACGGTACCAAGTACTAGTGTTTTGAAAAAGGATGCGGGCAGCTACTGGTAACACAACAGACAACAGTTGTTAGAGAGACGAGCGAACACACACACACACACGCACACACACACACACACACGCACACGCACACGCACACACACACGCACACACACACACACACACACACACACACACACACACACACACACCACACACACACACACACGCACACGCACACACACACACGCACACACACTAAACACTTTATTAAAATATACAGAGATAATATTTTAAATATGTAAATATGTCACAGGTTAGTTTTTATCTGAACTCACTGCCGTGATCATTACTGAGAGAGAGAGAGAGTGTTTGTGTGTGTGAGTCACCGAGTGTGTGTGTGTGTGTGTGTGTGTGTGTGTGTGTTGACCCTCCAGCTGTTGGTTCAAATGCCTCAGACCAACTGTGACGGCAGCTGACACACACACACACACACACACACACACACACACACACACACACACACACACACACACACACACACACACACACACACACACACACACACAGGCAACATTCATAACCCCCCTCCTCCCCGTGTCATGTGGTGGGGGGTGATGACAGTAACGAGAATCTTTGTTGTTCAGATTCAAACTGAACTTTATTAATGAGGCAGCAGTGTGACAGTCAGCAGATCTCACACACACACAGACACACACACACACATGATGTCATCACACAGTCTGTGAGTGGAGGTGAAGACATAAAGACACAGTTTGACTGATCCAGAGTCAGTGCAGCTGGTGATGAGACAGATCCGGGGTCAGCTGAGGATTTCCTCTTCTTCACAAAGTGAATTGAAACTCTTTATATTATTACTGATCTGTTATGATGTTGAATCATGAACCTGGACAGTAAATCCTCGTTCTCTCAGTGAAACTCATTCTCATGTGATGTGAATATGAGACACATGTTGTCGTCAGCAAGACACTCGAATCAGATTCTGATTCACGACCGGGTGGAAAGACGAAGCTGCTTCACACAGTTTCTGTTCATATTGAAGAGACGACGTGAACCGGACCTCCGACCCACACAGGGACCGTCAGAACACTCGTCAGATACAAACACTGTTCCTCCTCCTGGTGTCTCCCTCCTCACCTGCATTAACATTATGGCAGCATCAAACCTTAAAGAGGTCACGGCACCGTTTCACCACTAGAGCCCTGAGCTCCCAGAATCCAGCCTGTTGTTGATGTGTTCACTTCCATCAGCACCTATTGGGTTAGGGTTAGGGTTAACCCTCGGAGCTTTATTCACTGCTAATAAGGTTTCTTTGGTAGTTTTGCTCTTGTTGAGTTAAGAACAGAGAGTGTGTGTGTGTGTGTGTGTGTGTGTGTGTGTGTGTGTGTGTGTGTGTGTGTGTGTGTGTGTGTGTGTGTGTGTGTGTGTGTGTGTGTGTATGGGGGGGTCCTGGCCTCACTTTAACATTCCTGTGAGCTGACGGCTTCAACACATGTGAATCATTACACAGTCAGAATATTTCTGTTCACACTGAACACTGTTACTTTAACTGACCCACAACAACACAACATCCTTCACTGGATCAGAATTCATGTGTTCATCACTGAGTCACAGGAGTCACATCATCAAACCTCCAGAATAAAGAATCACAGTTAAATTCACGTTTGTAAAGAACTAAACATGTTTAAATCAATTCAAACAACAAAGTTCCTCTTCCATTAAAGCTGATTCACTGATTATCAGTATTTCTAATGATGATCAGTTATTAATGAACAGTTATTGTCTCAGTGTGTCTCAGTTTGTCTCAGTCAGTTTGTCTCAGGTCTATTTTCAGCAGCTGCTGGTGGAGGCGGAGCAGAGCTCAGCTGTCCTGCCATCAATCACCTCATGTACCCCCCCCCCCCCCCCCTGCAGAGTCACAACATGTGAACAACACTGTTAAAGAGTTTGACTGGAATTCAACAGTTTGACAAACCCAGTGTAAACGTACATGAACCAGTTTAAAATCTGACTCGTCCAGTCGATGGAGGTGAAACTGGATCTCAGTTTCCTGTTGGAAGAGTTCACAGCTTCAGTCCACTCACTTCCTGTTTCCTGAACTACTTCCAGCTTCAGTTCACTCACTTCCTGCTTCCTGAACTACTTCCAGCTTCAGTCCACTCACTTCCTGCTTCCTGAACCACTTCCAGCTGAACATGGACAGAGGACGGTTCCACAGGACGGTTCCACAGGACGGTTCCACAGGACGGTTCCACAGGACGGTTCCACAGGACGGTTCCACAGGACGGTTCCACAGGACGGTTCCACAGGACGGTTCCGTTGCTGCTCAGTATCTGAGGGAATCAACTCCATTGTACTTTCATGTGTCCCCATCTCAGAAGGCTCCTGTCCAGGTTCTGGTCCAGGTTCTGGTCCAGGTTCTGGTCCAGGCTCTATAGACTACTGCCCCTCCCTCCTGGCAGGTCTACCTGCTGCAGCTCCTCCAGGAAGCAGCAGCTCCACTGGTCTTTAACCTGAAGTCACTCACGCTCCTCCGCTCCCTTCACTGGTTACCAGTAGCTGCATCCGTTTCTACACTAGTACTTGGTACCGTGCTGTGACCGGATCGGGTCCAGTCTACATCCAGGACATGGTCAAACATTACAGCCCGTCCACGTCGCTCTGCATCGGCCAATCAGCTGCTCCCTCACTGCGAGGGACAGCTGTCACTCAACAACATCACAACTGTTTCCTGTCCTGGCTCCTAAACGGGAACCAGCTCCACAGGAAGTCAGCTAAATGTCATGTGATGTCCATCATCAATCTGCTGTCATGGCAACAGGAGGTTTTGTGAACGACATTTAACTGATTTTACTTTTCAGATTTGTGAACAAAGTATTTCTATTTATAATTTATAATAAATGATTTCACTCTCAGCTGACTGACAGGTGCGTCACTAACCTGTGGACCAATCAGCAGCTCAGACTCTAAAGCTCCGTAAAGTGTGCGTGTTGATGCGTGCGCGTGACTCACCGATGGACACGAGCCTGATGTGCTCTCTCTCCAGGAACTCCAGCGCCACGGACACGTTCTCCAGCTTCATCTGCCTGAAGTTGGGTCTGTTGTGGTACTTCCGGTACATCTTCTTCTGGCTCAGCACCTCCAGCAGCCCGATGAGCTTCAGCCCGTCGCTCAGGTCCTTCTGCAGGTCGCTGATCCGCTTGTTCATCACCTTCAGGTGCTCGTTGCACCAGCGCGTGAACGTGTTCTGCTGGATCTTCTTCCACGGAGCGTCCTCCGCCAGGTCCTTCTCCGTGGCCGGCATCTCCTCCTCCTCCTCCCCGGTGTCTGCGGGGCCTTGGTACGACTGCGGCTCCGAGAAGCCGCTGTTACTCATCATGGTGCCGCCTCCTCCTCCGGACACGGCGCGGAGCGGAGAGGAGGAGAGAGGAGGAGAGACGAGGAGAGAGGAGAGAGGAGGAGAGAG